>BSBK01013603.1:0-102134 GCA_027943335.1 Chamaecyparis obtusa | reverse complement strand
CTTAAGTTGTTACTTAGGATTTCCTACCCAAACCTTAGAATCCCTTGTGAAATGACTCTGCTTGTGTGAAATGTTATTCAACCCTAGGTATAACCTAGTAAGTTCCTTCTTTGTGGGCTTGGTGTTTATCTCCTAGCACGGGGGGTGAAACTTCACTAGTTTCACATGGTTGGGTGGAAAATCTTTCTATCGAGGTATCTTGTGCAGATGTAAACAACTAAAGATTCATATTTGTCTGTGCACCTGTTGAAGAATGAAGACTTGTACTTATTCATGTTGTTGTACACTCATGTATTCTCCTATGAGGAGTTTAAATGTAATGTAATTTTCAAATGATGTAATAATGGGTAGACGTAGGAAAAGGGTTATATGGGATATTTATTTAATGTATGTTGGAAAGATGTAATCTTGTTATGTATCAAGTTATGTAAAATATTGATGAATCATTTGTTGTACTATTGCAATATGTTAGTTAGATGAAATGGAATTATAGTAATTGATCTTTAAAAAGTTTTAGATGGAAATTAACTTTGAATGTGTTTAAGTATTTTCCAATCAAGAACCTGAAATGGAATTTGTATGGTTAGTAAATGTTGTTAAATAGTTTATCAGCTTTTCAATAATTTAAACATTTACATTTAAGGGAACCTTGGAAAGAAGTTAAGATATGTTTTGTTTATTTGCAAACTTTAAAGTTCAAAATTTTTCGTAAAATTCTACTTAGGTTTTCTTTTATAAAGTAAGCCTTTGTGCATTTCCCTTGTTCCCTTGCGGGGCATGACACGGTCCAATATTCAATGACCAATTTTTTTGCATCTTCATAAATTTTGTCTTTTCGAGGAAGCCTACAAATATTTATTCAATTCTTTTCAATATTTTCATCTAACATATTTATCTTCCTGATATATCTTTGAAAAGTTCTTCTAGATACATTCAATAAATCAGAAACTGCATGTACTTGTTTTCTCTGTGTCAACCTCCTACTAGATAAAGTAGTCATCAATGCTCGACGTGCATCACTTAAATTGACTCCCCGACTTGAGTTGTTAATGTCGTTCAATGTATCTTGCAAATTTTTAACTATTGTTAGATTTACACTGTCTCTAGATTTTTTCTTGTTATCAACACCCAACAACTCCAAAATAGGAGTTATTTCCTTTTTCCTAAATAACCTAGCAAATAATTGAAATCTTCCAACCATACTTTTATTTTTAAAATATTTATCCCAAAGTTTTTTGCAATGCATTTTAACTGTACTTTCATATAACATTTATTCAGATGAAATTTGATTGAAAAGTGAATCCTCGTTCATCTCCATCAAATTGTCCATGCCAAAAGATATATTTCCACCTTCAGAACTACCAATTTGTTCCCCTGCTTGAATTGCATCTTGTTGAATATCAATAGGTTCTTCCTGAACTTCAACGGGCTCTTCCCAAACTTCAACAGGTTGATCTTGATTACGTTTTGTATGACCTTTCATTTTGTCATCCCTTATTCAATCATATTTTTTTATTCTATTCTTTTTATTCCCCATTGCAAAAAAATGTTCAAATTGAGAGCTTCAATTCACCTGCAAACACAAAACCATATAATTCAAGTACTACTTTAGCTTCAATTCAAGTACTAATTCAATAATGCTTTAATTAAAAACACAAAAAAAACTAAAGTAATTAATAAATTTGCAAAAAACCATTAAAACTCTCTAAAAATGATTTTATTTAAAAATCATTTATTCTTGATGGATTTTATCAATTTGTCAATTTTTTTAATTCAAAAAACAATTCTTCCCCAAAAAATATAAAAAATAATATTAATAAGTTCATAATTCAAACTTACTAATTCAACAATGTTTTAATTAAAAACAAAAAAAATTAAAATAATTAATAAATTTACAAACAGTTATTAAAACTATATAAAAAATGATTTTATTTAAAACATCATTTATTCCTGGCCGGATTTGATAAATTTGGCAATTATTTTAATTCAAAAAATAGTTTTTAAAAATATGAGATTTGAGGGGCATGGTCATCCACGAGACCATATTTGGTCGCCCTTAGTTCCGACCGAACCTATTCCGGTCGAACTGGTTCCAGCCAAACCCATTTCGGCCGAACCTATTTAAGTAGCATCACATGTGGTAGCCAAATAAGCAAAAAAGGGTGAGTCTTAGAAGTTCTCTCTTCTGGATCTGAATTCTTTGTCAAAATTTAACTTTCTATAAAATCTAAAAATATTATTTTGTAGAGCTCAGAGTCAAGATTATGGTCATGTAATTTTTATTATGTTTTGATTTCATATAATGTATTATAAGTTAAAAATACTTCAAGTAGGTATTTTTAAATTTAAGAACATGCTCGTTCGAAAAAAAAATTTAACAAATCATGTTAGAAAAATTTAAAACTTATATTTAACATTAGAGGAGAGAGTCCTCTTCAAGAATATATAATTTTTTTTAATGGTGTAGATTTGATAGGGAAAATTTGGTGGGAACAAAAAATTGTTGATTTCGGTAACACCGACTTTGGATAGTTATATAACAGAAAAATGTATAACAAAATCCAATCTTTTTTTTTTATGCACTAGTTATACATGTCATCTAAAACATATTCTAAAATCAGAGGAAAAAAAGATTATTTGCATATAGGTTTTTGGTGGGAGCTAGACCATAGATTTTTAGCATATTTCAGCAATAAAAAAATGGACGTAAAAAATTAAAAAACTATGTCAATTTTTGTTCAGATTTTTAAAAAATAAATTATAACCATAAATTTCATCAAATTTTACACATTTCATTAGTTTACATCATCTTCAAATTCTAAACACAAATGCCACTTTTATGTCATTAAAGTTGAAAAATGTGCATGTTGTCAACCTTTTCATTTATAAAAATGTGACACAGGTTTGTACTTTTACGCATTTGGAAAGAAGAGGAGATGGATGAGTTGGAAAATTCACCAAAATATTTGATATTTATGCAATTATAAATTTTAGACTTTGTCTGTGTGGCTAAGCCTTATAGTCCCCTTCTCCTTCTGCATTGGCCAAGTCAAGTTTATCAGCCCCTTCTAGAGCACCTTCGATCAAATTCAAATTTCAATGAAGGTTGAGATGTGTCATCCAGGAGGAGTTTCAAATGCCCTTGTGCAAGGCTTCCCAACTCCAAAGCCCATTGGCATGACATGTGTCTTTTATATTGATCTCACTCTTGGAGGACCCACCACTACATATTCAAGGAATATGTTGGACACTGTGCATAACATACACAACTAATCACTATTAAGAGGTGCATATTTAAGTTGGCCCGAGGAAGATTTATGATAATCTTTATAAAGCTGCGACTATTTGTTTTAGCTGCAACTGACAAACATTTTTTGACCAACTAATGAGGAGAATACACTTGTCTACATCCTTGAAGATCAAAGGATGCATTCTTGACTCTTTCACATGTCATTCGATTGTAATAAAAAAGTGAAAATTTCATGATCAAAATGGTCAAGAGGCTGTTGTATAATGTCCTGGATTGTATTATGATGGCATGTCATGTTATGTGTAAGAGATGAATCTATTATGTGAAAATTATATAAATGTACATAGTGAATGTGAATCTAACAAGAAAAGATCTATGCATTGATGAGTATGCAAATTTGTGCAATTGGTAGCAGATTGTAATATCATTCTTGTGTTGCAGATTGTTCATGATGGTAACTTCAATGGTCGACTCTTTCTCATTACTCGTATTCTAGTAGTGATCCTTATTACTTTAGGGCAATTATCCCAATCGAGAGTGAATCAACTAATAGTGTGTCTGAACTGACAATGAGCCTTTGTAAAATCACCTTAACCAGTATCAATTTAACCGATGTTTCTATTCATGAGAATTGGTTTCTTCATTGTTTTTCTTATCTTGGATTTCCCCTAAATTTGTGTGTTCACCGTGTTCATATATGTATTAAGTTTTAGATTCCTTTAAGCTTGCACTAGATTTAATAAGTGTCTTATCTTTCCCCTATCTTCCTCTCTCTATATCATTATCTTTCTTATATGTATACGATGTGCATATAGGTTGAATAGTGTATAACGCATAATATCATGTGTGTTTTGTGTGAAGGATTTGCATTCTCGTTATGTGTACATATCGCTTAGTAACATATATTCTTGTGCTTCACCATGACATTTATGTACAGGGTAGAATGAAATGTCTATTATTACACAATATAAGATAGACATAAGTCCTTGTGAGGTAATCATCATGTTTAAATAAATAATTTTGGGTGGCACCAATATTCAAATATAATTGAGTGTGTCATGTAAGTGACAACATCTACGTGTTTTGAAGTTGAATTCCTTCCTTTTGATGCACAAAATTGAAATCTGATCTAAAGAAATCCCCATATGACTATTGACATTTACATTTTATGGTTTCTTAATAATGTTTGTAAAACTTACATACACATTTCCACCGTAAATATATTTATACCACCGCTTACAATTTTATTGAAGCAAGTTTACATGTTCAATATGTATTATGTCAAAGCTAAACATTTGTTTGCTAGACTTTTTATATTGAATTGATGTATTTGATTTTTGATGGTCTAAACTATTTTATCATTCATCTCCCCTAATAAAAGTATGGTATTTTGATAAGACTAATGTCCAAAGGCGTACTCTCATTGGGCTCTTATGGGTATGTTGATACATTTATAGCAAACATCATATTTGAATGAGATGTGCAGGATGAATAACCAAGTCACAATGGACCTCTTAAAGATGAGGTGCCAAATATCTAACTTTGGGTGGAATGGCCCTTGACAACATGTTAATGAACCAAGCCATCAACGGATTTGTCAAATGCTGCCCCGCTATGTTTGTGGATTTTATGAATGGGTCCTCGGCCACGTAGAAACAACAAAAATAAATCATTCATGCATATTCTAGAGGAACGGTTGGCTTCTACTACTAACATTAATGATAACTATTTAGGGGAACTGATGCTTGCGAATAGTAATGGAAAATGCTACGGAAACAACTTTGGTAGAGCGTTAACAAAAGGTGAGTGGAGTGGGATATTAAATATGGGTCAGAAAAATAATTGAGATGAAGTTTTAAAATGACTTTTTAAAGACCATGAAACGCCTACGTTTACTATCAATATAATATGCCACATTGTGTATTGCAGGGAAATGCATTGTAGAACAGAGCATTAACAAGAATAAGTTTAAAAACAGAGTGAAGGTGAGAGGAGGAGAGAAAGAGAGGTATGGGCCGTTTGTGTTCTGGTGTTCACGATGACCGAGAAGGGTGCTGGTGTCACTTTCAATGAGAAAAGGTGCATGTCTGAGTTTTTATTATTTATCCATACTATAGTTTTATATCTTTAGTCTAACTATGTTGTTCAAGTCCAGTACTGATTCATTCTCCTTGTGTAAGCAAAATACTAATTCAAGAAAAAGTCGAGGAAATATGCCAACAAGTGAAGCGTATAAAGTTTGTGGTGGCAATCTGCCATTAGATTTTCGTATTTCTCCTCCCACACTACTCGATATTAGTAGATTCCCAAGCACCGCTGACAATAAAAGAAACCGATGTCGACATAAAAGTGTAGAGGTATGCAGATTTTTTAATATTAAATTTTCAGCTTTATGTCTTCAGCCCACTGTATTGTTCAGGACCGGTGATTACTTTCCCTTCTGTATGCAGAGCACTAATTCATGTAACAATCAAGGAGATATGCAAATTTATTTCGGTAATAGTGAACAAAATAAAGCTCCTACTCTTATTTCATAAGATATCACGATATTCACAGGCAACATCAACATTTGTAGCGATGAAGTATTAATGAGACGACACAAATTATTACCTAGGTTTAGTTAAATAACCAGTTGTTTTCCTCCATTAATCGTAAACATTACTACTTGGGTTAGAGATATTATTTCTTCTTACGATGATGTTTTGTCGCAATGCAGAAAATATACTTCTAATCCTATTCATGGAGATAAAGTTCCTGGGGGTAAGTTGCAATGCAACATCAACAACAAAATTTCCAGTGGTGAAGTAATACCAGGACAACACAAAATCCCCAGGTTTATCTACATAACCAAATTGTTTTCCTGTATTAAATGTAAATATTACTACTTAGTTTCAAAGATATAATTCTTTAATGTACATCAAAAGTTTTTACTTTCATTAATATACGAATTCCTACTTTATTTTTAAGATATTATGCCTTCTGAATACAATATTTTATTACTTTGCAAAAGAGGTACTGAGAGCATCATGAGCAGTGCGAGGGATTTTCTATAAACTGGATTGCGTCAAGTCGGAATTCTCGTTTGCTTCCTGGCCTCTATCCTAAAACCGAGGGTTCTGTTATTATTCTAATTACAGAGGTCTACAGAGGACATTTTTCTTTTTCTTTTATCTTTACGTCTGGTCTTCTCTCTATTAAATTTAGCTTCAACATAGTTAGTTGCAGCCCCTGCAGCTTACATATTTTGTCATGTATTTTTTCAATGACGTACATGTTCATACTGTATTAGCAACTGCTAATACATAAATCTCATAAATAAATATTGTACAATAGCCGACTACATTTTCTTCAAATCTTATATCGTCTTCTCATGAAATCCATTTTATTGATTTCTTCCAATGATTACACCATTCTGTCAAAAAATAGCGCAGATTTGTCTGTGTTTCTATATGTTCATGCATGCGGCTTGTTGTCGTGAATATATATTGATTGGATCTAACCCTTAAAAAAATGGATTAAATTATAAAGTTTGGTTGAAACATTGATGTGATATTTATTGAAGCTAGGGTGAATATTTATATATGTTGTGGACACATCAGCCCAAGCCTCTCCTAATGTCAATCTGCAAATCTATCAGAACGTGTTCCCTCAGCACAATGTTGGGAAGAACCAAGCCAATACCAATCCTAAAACCCAAAACCAAAGCAAAGGAAAGCAAGGAGACCATGCTGACCAAAAAGACTATACTATTACCCATATCAACTATGACAAATTTGTTGGATGCATAACCCAAGTTGAGCCCACAGTCAATGTCATCCATGTTAAGGGAGAAGATAGTCAGTGTGATATTACGACACGAAGAGGCCAGATATCTATCGCTGGTGTAAATCTAAGGCCAACTCACAATACCCAATACAATCTTCTAGAACACATTGGGAACACACCTGCCCAAATCTCCATCCCCAACCTTCTTTGTACTTGACCCATCCATCAATAAATCCTCAAAGGAGCCCTCCAAGAAGGACATATCCCCACAGACATAAATACCATCTAGTTTGAGAACCTTGTGGGACATTTATCAGCAGCATGTACTCTTTCCTTCAAGCCATCTGATATACCAGTTGTTGAGCCTGACCACAATCTCCCTCTCTGCATCACCATCATGGTCAGAGACTTTTCCATTAAAAGAATCATGATAGATAATGGCTCAACCCTAAATTTGAGTACTTTGAATTTTATTCAGCAAACAGGGCTCACGGAGGCTGACATATCACATGATGTCATCACCATCAAGGCATACGATAACTTGGAGCATACCTCTGAAGGTACCATTCTTTTGCCTATAAAACTAGGCCTTGCAACTCAAGACACTATCTTCCACATTGTTGATCTTGATCTAGTGTACAAAATCCTCCTCGGTCGATAGTGGATCCATTCCATCAAAGCCATACCATCTACTTATCACCAATGCGTCAAATTTCTACATCAAGTGATGTAGGGACATTCTAGGGTACTGGGTGAATCTTCATGGGAGATGTGTGTTTGGCTGGTATTACTCGGTTGCAGCCTTGACCGACAGCCTTGGTCATTGAAGGAAGCTTGGTCGTTGAAGAAACTTGGTAATCTTTGGCGCTCGGTGAAAGTGTTACTCGGCGATGTCTGTGGTGCTCGATCGACAATGGGGCTCGGTAATGTTTGGCATGCTCAATTATTTCATTGTTTCTCAGTAGTTCTGGTTTACCGACTAGAGTTCTATGTAATTTTTTGGGCCGACTTGGTGCATTTATTGTTGGTAGCTATTGTTACAGGCTGACATGTTAAATTAAATGTTTGTAAGGTTATTTTGATACCGATTTGTATTGCATTTAATAATTGTTAGGGGGGAGTTAATGGTTTCATCCAGCTGACTTGTGGCTGATGATTAGTATTTATAGGATGTTTGGGTAGATGTTTAGGATGATCAGGAGATTAATAGAAGTTAATGACTTGGAAGGCTTAGCGAATCAGATCTGAGGTTCTGAAAGCTGGAGTTGGTGAAATTGTGGAAATGATCTTGCAGATCAGATTGTTATCTGATAGTTTGTAGTTGCAAAGCTAGTGGTTTGCACACTTGGAGACAAGGAGATTGCTTGGAGTCTTGAGAGCTCAAGTTTAGATATGCCTTAGGGTTTCCATCAGTTGCTGATTGTTTTCAGAGCTGAACTAGCTGAGATTGTATTCGATCTTTGTGGATCTTGTAGAATTGTTTCTGATTGTAATTGGCCCTAACCTGGAAGGCCTTACAGTCAGACATGTTAATGAAAATCAGAGTTAAACAATTATTTTTTTGTTGTGTTGTTGAGTATTCCGTTGTGTTGATTGTTGGATGCAAGGTTTGGACTATCCTTAATTGGATCCATCATCCTTGACTGCATCAGGTGGTATCAGAGTGAGAAAGTTGATCTTATGGAGTGAAGGTTGACCTAGCAAGGCTGATCTTACGAAGTTGATCTTGTTTGTGAAGAGATAGTATGATCTGGATTACAGATCTGGAGCACTGAACTTTTGGATCTTGCCCTAGTTGTTTGTTTAAGGTGGCAGGTTGAGATCTGACTTGCATATAACTTGGAGATTGTCACGAGGTGGTCACTGTAGGGTTTGTTATAGAGGGTTTCTCTTATCTTTAAGGATGCCTCTGAGAAGATTGGACCCTAGAGTACTTGCAGATCTCTGTGATATTGTTGAATCTAGGATTATAGAGAAGGTCAAATCAGATTTCAGATCTAAGATGGAGTTGATGAAGAATGATATGGTCACCGAGATCATCAGAGCTATTGCTGGTGTACCTCAGAATGTTGGTACTAAAGATGGTTATGAGGAAGGTGTTGAAGACTTTGAACCTATTGGATCTAGTGGTGATGACCGAAGGGATAGATCTAGTGAAGACAGAACTACTTAGTTGCCTAGATCTGGAGCTCGGATAAGTAGTAGTTACCAAATGGAAGTTTCTACTTTCTCTGGTACTTTGAAGCCCGAGAGCTTGATTGATTGGATTGGTGAACTTGAATATTTCTTTGAGCTAAAAGAAATTGAAAATCCTCTTTGGGTGAGATTAGCACAGACAAAGTTGAAAGGACATGTTGCTCTTTGGTGGAAAAAACTACAAAGAGATCGAGAAGATGAAGGTGAAATGAAGATCAATCAGTGGAGGTTGATGGTGACAAAACTAAAAGCTAATTTCATACCTTTTGACTATGAGCTTGACTTGTTTAAGAAGTTGCAGAATCTGAAATAGAAGGATCTGTCTATTGAAGATTATACCGAGGAGTTCTACAAACTTACTATTCAGTCTGGACACCAAGAGCTTGGTAAGGAAAAGGTAGCTTGGTATGTGAATGGTTTGAGATTCAATATTCATGATGAGCTTGGTATGCTGAAGATTGATTATGTTGAAGATGCTTATCAGTATGCTCTAAAGGTAGAAGATAAGTTGAAGAGGAAACAACATGGTAATCCCTGAGGGAACGAAAAGATTGATCACTCAGTGATGGATAAACTGACTGATGCAAAAGATGAACAAAAACCTATGGAACTGGAGAAGAATATAGGTAGAGTTATCTTTAAGGGTACTTTCTATAACTATGGAGAGGACGGATGCCATTCTTTTGAGTGTACACAGAAGAAGCTCGGTAACCGATGAACTGTTGTGGTAAATAAGAATGAACCTAAATCTGAGAACTTGCTACTTCGATGAACATTGCTCGGTACAAAGGAGGAACCTTGTCAGAGAAGTAACTTGTTTAGGACCCGATGCAAGTCTGGAGGTAAAATTTATGATGTTATTGTTGATAGTGGTAGTACTGATAACCTTGTTGCTGAGGACATGGTTCATAAACTTGGGTTGAATAGAATGAAGCATCCTTGTCCTTATAGGATTGTCTAGTTACAAGACGTTCATGCTCTAGAAGTAAGAGAACAATGGTTTATTAATGTTCAAATTGGCCAGTATAAGGATCTTGTGTTATGTGACATTGTGAAGATGAATAGTTGTGATATATTGCTCGGTAGACCTTGGCAATATGATTGTAGAGCTATGTATGACTGTGTAAGAAATGTGTTTACTATTGAGAAGGATGACATGAAGTTTTCCCCAATGCATTTGCTAGATACAACACTCAGTAGGAGAAGCCTCATTATTGGTAGTCAATTTGAGTTTGTGGATCTAGAGAAAATGAATGATTAGTATGGAGAACAGACCTGTGTGTTGTCAAGGAAAGACTTGAAGAGACAGAGAAAGATAAAGTGGAAGAGTATGCAAGATGAAAAGGTGGAGGACTTGTATGTGAAGAACCAGTTTGGGGTTTATGTGTTGAATCCCGGAAGATGATCTTATCACATATGAACATCTTTTTGAACATAGGGTGTCTGATGTAGAGGCATTCCAGGGTACTCGGTGAATCTGCATGGGAGATGTGTGTTTGCACGGTGTTACTCGGTTGCAGCCTTGACCGACGACCTCGGTCATTGAAAGAAACTCGGTCACTGAAGGAACTCGGTAATCTCTGGCAATTGGTGAAAGTGTTACTTGATGATGTCCGTGGTGCTTGGGTGACACTGGTGCTCGGCGATGTCTAGCATGCTCAGTTATTTCACTATTGCTCGGTAGTTCTGGTTTACCGACTAGACTTCTGTGTGATTTGTTGGGCCGACTTGGTGCATTTATTTTTGGTATTTGTTATTACAAGCTAACATGTTGAATTAAATGTCTGTAAGGCTATTTTGATGTTGACTTGTATTGCATTTAATAATTGTTGGGGGGGAAGTTAATGGTTGCATCTAGCCGACTCGTGGCTGATGATTACTATTTATAGGATGTTTGGGTAGATGTTTCGGATGATCAGGAGATTGATAGAAGTTCATGACTTGGAAGGCTTAGCAAATCAGATCTGAAGTTTAGAAAGCTGGAGTTTGCAAAGTTGTGGAAAAGATCTTGCATGATCTTGCAGATCAGATTGTTATTTGATAGTTTGTAGTTGCAGAGCTAGTGGTTTGCACACTTGGAGACAAGGAGATTTCTTGGAGGCTTGCGAGCTCAAGTTTAGATCTTCCTTAGGGTTTCCATCAGTTGCTGATTGTTTTCAGAGCTGAACTAGCTGAGATTGTATTGGATCTTTATGGATCTAGCAGAATTATTTCTGATTATAATTGGCCCTAGCCCGGAAGGCTTTACAACCAAGCATGTTAATGAAAATCAGAGTTAAAAAATTATTTTGATGTTGTGTTGTTGAGTATTCTTCTATGTTGATTGTTGGCTGCAAGGTTTGGACTTTCCTTAATTGGATCCACCATCCTTGACTACATCATCAAGGTACTAAGATCACCATCCATTCAGATCCCCAACCCTTCACATACTACCATGCAATGGAAGCATCATTCACTCATTCCACCCATTGTCCTAGAATCAAAATTGGCACCTCTATTGCCAGCTCATCATGATCCCATAATGATCTAGAGACTATCCTTGCCTCCTCTCTCTCTTCCATCAAGATCAACAACTAGGGTTGTGGTGAGTACAACTTAATTGATATATTCACAGTAGGGGCTCTACCTCTTGATCCACATACACAAGGGTGCCCAAGCCACCAAAGCAAGCCTACTCAAGCTGAGCATGAAATCAAGCAATTGGGACCACTGACATTTTTTTCCCATGGAAATATAGATACCTTTGAGATGGACCTTGATATCAATCAATGGTTGTACAAAGATCCTCCACCTCCTGACATTGGACTCGTTGGCTACTTAAAAGAGAAATATCTAGCATCACACAAGTATGCCACAAAACAATGGAAATACTAAGGCAGTGGTCTAGGACCACAAGAAGGCAAAATCAAAGATCCAATCACAGCCTCAAAGAATCCAAAACATCAAGGTCTTGTCTTTAATACTCCTCTCGTGCACACACAAGAACCCAATATCGCAATTGGGGGCACCAACTTGACCAAAATTTCCTTCTTGAATAGCCAGGATGACCTTGTAGAGATCAAAGAAATCCCTAAAGAGGAAGAAAATAAATCCATGATGACATCTTAGATGATGAAACCCTCCTGGGCACTTCTATCCTCCACCAACTCACCATTAACGTCATTGAATTTCCCCTCATCCATACTGAACTCATAGACTGGGACCAACCAAGAATCACACATATCGATGAGTTCCAAAGCACAAATGTGCTCCTAAGATTTATGGGAACATCAGGCCAACAATTAGAGCAACATCAGGAATCAGTTCATTTCTGAAAGCTTGACCCTAAAGGATATTTCGGGGAAGAGGCAAGCTTTAGCCATAAAAGTAAAAAAGAAAAAAAGAATGAGTCCTTGTGTGAAAACCCCATTGGGGCGCATTCTGACTCTAAAAAATATAAAATAAAGGTCATATCTTCTGGTGAAAACCTCTTTGAGCTGCTAGAAGATGGAAACTTTCCTCTTCCTCCCATATAAGATTATAGACCTGAGCAGTCACCCATCATCATCAAGGAAACCAAGCCAATCAACTTGGGGACATAATAATGCCCAATAATCACCTACATTGTAGCATCTTTAACCGAGGGTTAAGAAATGGCTCTCATTGCACTTCTTGAAGAAGACACCACCAATTTTACATGGTCATATACACATATGCCTGGGCTTGATCCAAATCTAGTTGTGCACAATCTTGCAATGGACCCTAACGCCAAGCTAGTAAAGTAGAAGCTATGCAAAATGCATCCTAAGGTAGCCCTATTGGTAAAAGAAGAAATGGAAAAGCTCCTATAGGAAAAGATCATAAGGGTTATTGACTATTCAGAGTGGATCTCCAACATGGTGCCTATTACTAAACCTTTAGGATAGATAAGAATCTGCATAGACTTCAAGGACTTAAACAAAGCATGTCTAAAAGATGATTTCCTACTACCCAACATAGACATGATAATTGATCTCACTGTGGGCCATGAGATGTTTTCACTCATGGATGGCTTCTTAGGGTACAATCAGATCTGAATAGTAGAGGAAGACCAGCACAAAGTAGCGTTCACCACACCATGGGGTACTTTCTACTATAACATGATGCCATTTGGGATAGAGAATTTAGGAGCTACCTATCAACGAGAAATGACAACCATCTTCCATGATATGATACACAGGATCCTAGAAGATTATGTAGATGATATCCTTGCAAAATAAAAGATACGATGTAAACACCTAGACGTCCTTGAAAGCATGTTTGATCATCTACATCATTATGGCTTGAAGCTCAATCCCAAAAAGTGTGTCTTTGGTGTAACATCTAGAAAGCTTCGAGGCTTCATTGTATCATGGCGTGACATAGAGATTGATCCTAAAAAGATCAAGGCCATAACATAAATGCCTCCACCCAAAACACTCAAAGAGCTCAAAAACCTACAAAGGAAAGCTTCAATCAATGCATTGATTCATATCACAACTAGCAGACAAGTGCCAACCTTTCACGCATATGCTCCACGAGGACACAAGCTTCAAATGGGATCCAATCTATCAGAGAAGCTTTGACAAGCTAAAAGAATATATAGCTAACTCTCCCATCCTTGTACTGCCAGTTTTAGGATGCCCTCTCATACTCTACATCTCGGTCACCACTACAGCACTAGGGGCACTCCTAGCACAAGATGACAATAACAACAAAGAGAGAGCCATCTATTATATCAATAGAACACTTGTTGGCTATGAGCTCAATTAATCACCAATGGAGAAAGCATGCCTCGCAATGGTCTTTGCCACTCAAAAGCTTAGACATTACATGATTAGCCACATAATCAAGCTCATCTGAAAGGAGGACCCACTCAAGTATCTACTATCCAGGACAACTCTCACATGTCATATGGAAAAATGGATCATGCTACTCAGTGAGTTTGACATCCAGTATGTAGATCAGAAGGCAGTCAAAGGGAAAGTAATTATCGAATAGCTAGCAGAAGCACCTCTGGTGGATGCATATCCCCTAATCATGGAATTTCCTGATGAGCATCTATGCATGATCAAAGAACAACCAATATGGAAGCTATACTTTGATGGCTCCTACACATCGCATGGATCGGGGTTAGGAATCTTATTCATCATGCCTCAAGGTGACTATATTCAAAAATCATTCATATTTAGATTTCCATGTACTAACAATGTTTTCGAATATGAGGCACTCATCTCAAGCCTCAAAATAGCTATCTAATAGAATATAACAGAGCTGCAAGTGTTCAAAGATTCACAACTGATACTCAAGCAAGTTCTACATTAATTTCAAACGAAGGATGACAAGCTTCTACCCTACAAGGAATTGGTGGACAAATTGAAAGAGCACTTCCTAAGCCTATAGTTAACACAAATACCAACTTTAGAAAAAAGCAGATAATGCAATGAAAACCATCGGATCCTTACTGGAAATCCCTCACGACTCATCGTAGTATGAGTTCTTAGTTGAGTAGCTACACACACCTACTTATGAGAATGCTGATTTAGAAATGGTGTGTGTCTTGATTGGTCCCTAGTCCCCATGGTACCATGACATCCATGCATATATTAAAAATGGTATCATATCTCCCCATCTCACCAATACCCAACGCCAAAACCTAATTCATAGATCTTCCCACTACACTCTTGTGGCCAACACCCTTTATCGTCGAGGATATCATAACATCCTCTCTATTTTTTTAGATTCAAATGAGGTCATCCTAGCTTTACAAGAGGTCCACGATGGAATTTACAGTGCCCACACAAGTGGCATGGTCCTACCAAAGTAGTTGCTTCGATTCAGGTATTATTGGCCTACAATGGAACATGATGCCTATGAGTTTGTCAAGAAATGTCTACCATTTCAACAGCATGCAAATCTGATTTATGCTCCAGCACAAGACTTGCGGCCCATTGCCCCACCATGGTCATTTTCATGTTGGGGCTTCGACCTTGATGGGTTAATCACTCCCCTTTCCTCAAATGGACATAAATATATCATAATAGCCACAGAGTACTTCATAAAGTGGGTTGAAGCAATTTCCCTCATCCTCACTACCTACATTTAGTTATCCAAGTTCATCCTCTACCATATCATTTTCCACTTCGGCATACCATCTACCATCTTCACAGATGATGGCACACCTTTTGAAAACCACCATGTGGATGATCTATGTGTCAGATGCAACATCCACCATCATTTCTCCAGTCCATACATACCTCAAGGAAATGACCAAGCTGAGGCAACCAATAAAACCATTCTCAAAATCCTCAAGAAGGTTGTCAATGATTCTGGTTGTGACTGACACCTCCAAATAAATCCTACCCATTGGGCATATCATACTTCTTACCGCACTCCCACAGACACCACCCCATATTCCCTTGTATATGGTACCAAATCCATTCTACCCATCGAGGTCGAGCTCCTATTATTGTGTGTCTCCATCAAAAGCTACACTACATATGAAGACTACCGCGTGGCATGCCTCACATAGTTGGACCTGCTAGATGAAAAGAGGCAACAAGCATATGATCACCTGGTTGCATACAAAAATTGACTCAAAAGGAGCTATAACAAGAAGGTCCATCCAAGACAATTCCAAATAGGCGACATGGTCCTCAAAGAAAATCAGAAAGTGCAAGCACACCGAGAGAAGAAAGGCAAGTTTGAACCTACTTGGTTGGGTCCCTATATTATCACAACATGCTTTGGCTATGGATCCTATTAGCTACCAACACTAAAAGGGGATTCTTTGAATGATCCATCAAACATTATACATCTGAAGCAGTTTTATTCTTGAACCATATCCTATCTAAATCTTGAAAACCCATAAAAATTGGAAAAACTATGAAAAATACCAAAAAAAAAGGAAAAAAAGAAAAGAAAATAATAATAATTGTCCAATGGTGAAAACTTGGCAATTCAAGCACCTTGGACAAGTATGTTGATGAAAACATGGAAACAAGTGCCATACATAGTGGACTGAGTCATTATCTATTAAACTCTCATCCCCCACCCATCCAAATCCCAATCCTAAATCCTCTTTATCCAATCTGCATCCCCATCCCCACCTCCATCCCATCCAATCTCAAGGTGTTCTATCCTAATGACTATCCAATGCAACACTAAGTCACTATTCAAAATCTTGTACATATCTGATATATATCGTGTATCACAAGATCTTCCTATTCCAACTCCCTGAGCTTCTATACATATCCAGTGTAAGTATCTCCCTGTCCGTTGTACATATCATCGCATCTTGTTATACATATCCTCACCAGTCTTGCAACAACATTTGATCATTTGAACTTGTCCCATCCAGCCTTGTACTTCACCAACATCTTTTGTCGACTATCCTTGAGCTCAATGGTTCTCCTTGATTCATTATTTTCTAGCAACAACACACATTCTCCTCATCAGCGGGTCCTTGAGGATGTATCCTTCCTCCTGTCTGACCTAATCTTCCATCAATCACACTTGGTCCATGTCGGATGTATCTTTCCTCACGTTTAGACCTAATTTCCCCCCATCAATCAAATTAATATCTCTCCTTGGAAAATGATGTCTTTTGGCATTATTATTTTGGTCTTGGGTTTTGTCCTTTGGATCTTGTTAATATTTTAGGGCTTCTCATTGGTCCTCTCCTCAAAGTCCCCATGATCCTTTATATCATGGTGCGCTATAAATGAGGGCAAGGTCTTTTGATCTTTTTCTTCTGTGTGAGTCATTTGGACATGACCCTTGCACGGTTCACATACGATCTTCTGGGTTACATGGTGTACTTGGGAAATGTCATTTGTTTTTGGTTTCTCCAGCATCATTTTTACCATGCTTCCTTTTGCATTCATATGTGATGTTGGGGAAACCCTTGCATGTCTTTTTTGCATCAGTCCTATGCAACACTGGTAATAAGGCCTTGTGTTCCTAGTAACCTTGGCAGGTCTCTACTATTGTTATATCAAACTAGGTTTTGCTCTCCACATCTACACAATGAGCTCCCCAAATCCCCCTCATCCTGCATCATATAGATTAAATCTTGCATCTTGCATCCATCATATAGCTTCATCCTACATCTCACATCATATTGCATTCATGCATCTTTTCTTTTGGAAGGTCATATGTTTATCCTCCTTCTTGTCTCCTTCCGGCTTGTGTCCTTTTCGAGAAAATTCCACAG
Source organism: Chamaecyparis obtusa (assembly GCA_027943335.1). NCBI lineage: Eukaryota > Viridiplantae > Streptophyta > Pinopsida > Cupressales > Cupressaceae > Chamaecyparis > Chamaecyparis obtusa. The sequence continues at coordinate 84,711 of BSBK01013603.1, read as the reverse complement.
CGTTTACTCTTTGTGTTATTTTCTCGAGGGGCCACAACCCCTTATTCCTCTAAATTCTATTCTAGGGCATCTTATTTTCTTATCTTTGACGCCACACCACTTGCGGAATCGCATCAAAGAGGGGCAAAATATAGACACCTAAAATGCCTTTGCCAAAATAAAAATATTTTATTTTGTAAAAACCACTGATGACATCATCATTAATTAATTAATTAATTAATTATTATGTCATTATTCCCTCCTACTTTAATTAAATTTATTTAAATAAAGAACCTTGGCCAAAACTCAATTTCTAATTTATTAAATTTTTTTAATAAATTTCCAAACCAAACTCTCCTTAAATAAATTAAATATTTAGTTAATTCCAAAAAGTCCTAGAAATCTTCTAGAAAGCCCTAAACCTATCCTCACTTTCCTAATCACTCCCTAACCCAACTTAAGGGGTGATTCCTAACCCTCTAACCCTAACCCTCTCCTCTTTGACTTTGGGTCAACATCCCTCATTAATGAGGCTTCTTACACCCTCATTAAGGCTCTTACAACCTCTTAATGAAGCCTATGACCCTGCTTACACCTTGGTTCCCTAAGCACTCTTCCCAAGTTTTTCTCACACTTGTGTGAGCAACCCTTAACCCTTATCCCTTTGACCATACCTCTAACCTTACCCTTGACTCTACCCCTGACTCTAACTCTGACCCTAGTTCCACTTCCTAACCCAAGCCCTTAGGAAAATCCTATAAATACCCTCACTTCCAAGAGTATTTCACCAATTCACCTTTCATTTACATAGTAATGTTATAATGCTAAATCATATCTAGATCATCATAGCTTAAATCATAATTGTTAGAATTAGTTCATTTTCTAAGCTTTTTAACTCACATCCTAGCTTAGCTAATATGGATTAATCTAGTTTATCTTCATTGTTTCGCATAACATCTCACATATCATTCATATTTGGGTTAAAATGAACCACGCATAATCCTCATCATAGCTAATAGCTTGCATTCAATCCATTTGCATCCTTAGGGCCTTAGTGGCAAATCAGGTTTCCCATACCTATATTTGTGCCATTTTGAGGTATCCTTGGCATGTAAATGAGCTCAATCTACCCCCATCTGTATTGGGGATGATCTCATTGTGCTTGGAGAGCATACCCACATTCCCAAAATTAAGAGAAAATCAAACAGGGCTTGGATGCTCCTGTTTTAGCTTAATCTAAGGTAGCTTAGTGAACATATAAATTGTTTCTGATTTTTTTAATAGAGTAGGCTAACTTGTTTGAGTGTTTACACCTGTTCCACATAGATCTAGGTTCACCTACTCTACACTTTCATTAGTGAAATTACTAGTATTCCGCGATATGGTGGAAAGTTCTATAGGGACAAAAAGATGATGAAGGAAGTTGTCATTCATTTTCCAGAGAATGAAAAGGAGAAAAGGAAACTAGTAAAATATTCTAACAACTATTACTCTCCAAAACAATCAAGAATCCTTGGCGCAAATTTCTTTATGAGCATTAAATCAATTACATTACTCTTGACATAAGGTATTCTAGGGCTTATGCTTTTCATTTTGTTCTTCTTAACCACTTATGTCATGGGGATAAAGTTTCTTTTCCTTATTATTTACTTTGTTCGATTAATGCTACTATGAAATACTATAAGGAAAACACTCAAAGGGATCATGTAATGCACCAAGGTTTGATGGTGCTCATTTATGAGCACCTTAATGTTAGGATTAACAAGTCATAATTAACAATTACATGCAAATATAACCAATATCAAAAAATAATAAACCACACATAAGAGAATACGAGACACAAATATTTAATGTGGTTCACCCAATCTCTAGGCTACATCCACCAAACATAGAGTCCAATTGTATTATCCAGTAATTTCAACATGTTACAATTTGCAATCACTTGCAACTCAATACTGCTGCAAGAAGCTATGGAATCCTCATATCTTGAGAAAAAACCCTAACCCTAAGCCATTATAAAAAGACTTATGTTAGTTAACACGTTAACCATAAAATACTTGATGAGTCAACCTAGGGTAAAGCTTGACAAGTCAACCTAGATAAATGTTTGATGTGTCAACTCAAAAATGCTTAACAAGTTAACCTGAACCCCATGATGAATGAAGATTGAACATCCTCTGTCTCAAAATTATGATTTGAAAGAAGACAAAACTGATGAAGACCTCTCTGTGGAGAATGTTTCAAAGAGTGACATTATGTCTGATTCAGATTCCTCTTCTAAAGACATTAAGGGGAAACACAAAAAAATTACAAAGAATAAGGCTAAGGCTTCTACTTCTAAGAAGAGCCATTAGTCGAGAAGGAAAAAGGCCCATACGGTGATGGATTCCTCTTTTGATGAGGAAGAGGAGGATGATTTTGAGTTAGAAGGCGTGGAGCACAATGTTCAACTGAGAAAGAAAATTTGTGCCTCTAGGAAAAAAAACCCTTGATGATAAAGTTGGTGCTGGGGGTGAAATGTTAAAAATGTAGGGTAGGATGATATGCCTAGAATGAATTCTACTGAACAGAATGATGGTAGAGGGAAAGAAAAAGAGGATTTACTAAAGGAAAACATGACCCAGGACACCTTTCCCATTCTGATTGGTGAACCAAAAGTGATAAATTTCAACAAAACAATTGAATGAATCATTAATGATAATTTGCAGTTAAAGGAGGAAGTGAACGACTTTTGTAAACGTCTTCAAATTATCGAGGCTATGGTTTTTGGTAAAGATAAATCCTTCCCAGAATGTATGGAGGAGATGACTCAAGCTATTGGGTGTGCTAAATACTTGAAGGACACCTTAGACTCCAAGCTTCAAAATATTGAGAATGGGATCACCCGGTCGGATCACTGGAAGGAGAGTAACATGGAACAAAGGATTGTGGCTATGGAGACTAAGATTGTCAAAGTGGACAGTCTAAAAAAGATAGGAGAACATAGCTATAAAATTCTGAAAGCTTGTGTGGAGCATGTTAAAATTCTGGTTGGTAAGATGGAAGAGGAGAAGGGAGCTCAGGTTATAGAGGTGGACAAGGACGTTGTGGATGACACTCCTGGGTCGGGAAAGATGACTAGATCCAACACCAAGAAAAAAAGTCTCAAGAACAAGAAAGATTTTAAGGAGATGAAGTTGACTATTGTAAACATGGACCTTATAGTGATCGAAGTAGTTGAGCTTCTCAAATATTTCTAGTGCTCTTTTTTTTTGTTAGTTTACTTTTTTATGTAACATTACTAATGTTAATGTTTGATCTCTAATTTAGGGGAGTTTAGTGTACATTAGCTTATTAATAAACTCAAAGTAACAAACCCTCAATTTTAGGATAGATAGATTAAACTGAAAGTTAAGAATAATAATTTATTCAAAACCTTATCTTTAAAATTATGTAATTAAATTATTCAAAATTTAAATTATTTTATAAATAAAAACTAACTTTAAATAGTTTTAAAAAAATTAAATTACTTTTAAAATCTTTTTATATTTATAATTTATCATAATTATATAAAATAATTTTATATTTATAAATTATATATATATATATATATATGAGGACATTACGTTTCTAGTCATGCTGTCATTGCGCTTCCTTTTCTCTTTTATGTGCTAGTTTAATGGAAATAAATCCACGAAACCTTATAGAAAGATTAATTTATACATAAACATGAGCAACATTTAAGGTTCCGTTAAGACCAGTTAATGATACTAGTACCAATTAGTGCTCAAGTCTTATTCACTGGAAAAAGAGAAATAATAAATACGGAGCGAAACAAAACTGACAGACATTAGGACAAAACATTTTATATAAGTTCACAGAGGACCATGCTTAGGTTGAGTGCCATGCAATGTTTAGGAACTCTTTACGCATGGATTTATTCAAAAACACTCACAAGCTCATACAAACACTAGAGGTTAAGCACGGCAACTTAACTCTCATTTGGATAAGGCAGCCATGGAAGACTAAAGCAGACCTCGCCATCCTTTCCAACCTTCCCTCCCCTTTTCTGCCTACCATACAATCTAAAAACCGCGAAAGGAATCCGAAGGAATGCTACAGTCATAAATGCACCGACAGGCATATCAAAATGTGAGGAATGCTGTCACTCGACTTTAATTTGCTTCACTGCAGGCACGGAGATACTCTTCTCAGAGAAAGAAGAATGTTTTTTTATCTAATGATGCATACCGTACAGTTTTATAAAAGAGAAATGTAATTGCACCAACGATAATGGTAAGAAATGAAAAGAATAAAAACGGGCCAGCTATCGGGATCGAACCGATGACCATCGCATTACTGCATAACCATCTGAAAATGAAACCGACATGTAAAAGTGAACGAAACCGCATTTGGGCAATGTAATAGTCTACGCTAACAGTATTCAAGTAATATTTCAAAAATTTATGTAAACTTATCGAAAAGGGGTACACAGTTTTACAAACACACAAATACGGTAATATACATATTTGAATGATGAATTGACAATAAATTATCAAAAACTACAAAAAAATTGGCAGAAGGTAAATACATGATTTTGCATGTGAATAGACTTTTAAGAACCCAAGAAGATACTATATACTCTCGTAGTTACCTTAATTTGTATTTACAGCACAGTTTTGAGTTATTCCTTCACGGATTTATAAAAAACACAATAAGCTCATAATATTCTTTTAAAGGTGATTTCAAAAGTACATTCATGAGTTTGAGAGGAAAATTAAGATATACCACAAATATTGGAAATTCTATGAGGTTGATAGTCTACAAATTTTCGGACTCCGCCAATTTTTGTACTTGTTCCTGGGCAAATAGCTTCCAACAATCTTTGCATAGGTCCCAGTCACAATCTTTGCATCTGTATATCCTTTGGTGATCCAAGCATACATTTTTGAATGCTGAGTTGCAAACATTACAAAATCTATATTTTTCTCTTTTTGTGAATGCTAAGACATGATGCGGATGTTGAGGATGATTGAATATTTCATCATTGAAATATGTTTGTGCAATGCTTGTACATTTTCCACTCTGCAAATTAGATTTTATCAACTCGGCCTTCATCATATTTTCTATATCCTTTTTGTTTACTTCAGTCGATTTGCATATTATATCCACCACCTCTTTTCCACTTCCTCTTATAATCCCATCACTACCCAACAAAACTAGCCACCTTTCCTGAATATATAGTTGTCTTACAAGCTCTGATAGTGTGAAATGTAAATTTAGACTCTCAGCAAAATTACTTGACAAATATCTGCACCTATTCCAAAATTTTAACATATCTGAAAACAAAAGCCTCAGACAACAAATATTTTGTGTGACACCTTCGTATACATTTTTGTATGCTTCAACATTTGTTTCCTCTATACTAGAAGGATGCCCAATATAAATTATTTTGAAATATTGATGGACTTGTTGTAATTGCTCAAACCCACACCTCATTTGGAGTTTGTGAGTTGGAGCTTCAGCATATAAAAAGATGAGCCTGTTTTTAATTAGTTGTTTCTCGACCTGCAAATAGACAAAAGAAGAGGCATAAAATTAACATAATTTGTAACAGTGAAATTTTGACAAAGCAAACAATTGCTAAATGTTAATAATAGGTAACTTACTTGAACTCCTTCACAGTCAAGAATAACCATATCCGTTAGAAGAAATTCTAGAGTTGAATTATTGTCTAATTTGGAGATAATATTTTTCACTTCAGATTCTCCAAATGGATATACTTTCATCCCCCATGACATCACAAGTGATAAGGGGGCTCTGCTAATTATCTTTCCTTCTTTGTTGAAAAGAAGGAAATATGCATTTTTTTCTTCCATGCGCTGAATTGTCATGGGACTGAGAAGAGCTGTGGGAGACATATACCCACAGGTTCTTATACAAGTACCAATTCCATACTTCTCACTGCTTGAAATTGGAATCCAAATTACTTCAAAATTGAGGTTTTCAAGGTGTTTGTAGAACTCTTGTATTTGTGTATGTTGTATAATGTTTAAGCTGCATATAATCAAACACACATTTTTTCCGTGTAATTGATCAATAGAAATCTGCATCAAATCAAATTATACAAAGTGAAATATATAATTATATATTTTATAATAGGAAAAATTAATTAATATAAAAATTGAAAAAAGTAATATAGAATAAATTTAAGTACCATTAAAATTAATTATTTAAAAATCTTAGTCAGGATGATCTAGTTTGAAGAATAAAGCCTTACAAAACTGAATGTAAAATTATAATATTTGAAGAAATCAGTTTAAATACAATTTGCAAACAAATAATATGTATATAAGCATACCTTTTCCATGCTGCATTTAAGAAAGTGATGTATGCCCTTTTTCCTGAATGCTTTTGCCAATATTTTAAACATACTCTCTTCTGCCGGATGTGGGTATAGGACAGGACTTTTGCTTTCAACTCCACTGTAGCAAAGATCTTTTAAATACTTTTGTAGCTCATCTCGAGTGTCATTTTCTTCCTCCTCGCTTTCAGACGTCTGATTTTCTTCCTCCTCGCTTTCAGATGTGTGAACATTTTGCTTCAGCTTTTCTAAAATGTCATCTTCCCGTATCGTTTCGGCGTCCTCAAAAACCATAGGGCCATTATCCTGCACCCTGACATCTGCCATGAAACACGAAAATCTTCCACCTCCTGAATCAGACCCAAAGAAAAGATCCTTCACTAAGAAACGACGTCTGGTGTCGGCTACAGGAATGGCACATGATCTAGATGGCAGCCATAATAGAGCTTTTCTAATGCTTTCTTCCTCTTCCTCTGCAGTTACTGTCTGATCATCCAATTCAGCTTCTGTGAGACAAACTATAATCTGAAGCTGCCCTAAACAAGCTTTTCTTGATCTCCTCGTCGCCAACTCCCACATATTTTTCAAAGGAACTTCATGATGGGATTGCAAATGGGGAGGGAGTGAAATGACTGCAACAGTTGTGTCCTCGTCAATGGCTATGGAAGAGCGATCCGTCAGTTCATCACTGGTACCATTCAACTCTTTACAATTCAAACTAAACAATGCTACTCTTGCAGCCCTTTGCCAATCCGCATCACATACATCCTGAACGGAAACAAAACAACATAACAAAAATTAAGAAAAAGTAAACCACACTACTATACAATGAAGCGAGGGATGCGAATCACACCTCCTTGGCAAATACATGTTAGGTTGCTGCTGTCCACACTGCTATAGGACAGTCTTCCTCGTTTTCCATCTCCTCCCACCTCTCAATCAATTTTTGACTTCCTGCAATATATGCTCTAGAGCAGTGCTGCATTCTCACAATCTTTTCCATGGCTGCCCCGTCCAACAATGGACATAATTCTAGATACAGTGTCCTCAAGCAGATCAAATTTTCTATATCATCCCCCAAAATTTCCAATTTGAATGCATTGCATATGGACAAGATCCTTAATATTTTCAAAGTTCCGAATCCTTTCGGGAGACTACACAAGGGCAAACTGTGAATGTACAACTCCTCCAAACAGTTGAGCTCGCCAAAGCCTGCAGATGGATTGACGAAATTTTTGCATCTTTTCAACTTTAAGATTTTCAACGCCGGAAGTGCTTCAAATCCATCCGGCAACTCCTTCAAAAGAGGGTAATTCTTCACAGTCATAAACGATAATGAACGTAGCTGTCCAAAGTCCTCAGGAGGAGAAGTGAGCTTAATGCAGCTATCTATTATCAAATACTTCAACAATTGCAATTTCACAAAGCTACTGGGAAGACTGGTTAATAAATTGCAAGATCTCAGTATAAGTTCAGACAGACATGGCATGTCCCCAATACTTTGCGGAAGTTCTGCCAAACTAAGCAAAGATTCCAATTTCAGGGATTTTAAGGAAAGCCTGGAAAAACTTTCTGGCAATCGCTGTAAGCTAATACATTCTCTTAAATCAAACTCCTCGAGAGAAAATAGGTTGCCAAATTCTTCAGGCAATGTTCTCAAACTCTTGCATTCTGTCATATGAAGGGTTTGCAGCGCACTCAGCCTTCCAAAATCAACAGATAAAATTTCCAAACAGGTGCAGCAGTCCATATTCAAATATCTCAATCTTGCAAGTCTCCCAAATCCTTCAGGTAAAGATCTGAAATCACTCTTACTCAGATTAAGAGTCTCAACATTGGTTAAATCGCTGAACTTTTCTGGGAATTTTCTGCATCCGACCAAGGACAGCCGTTGCAGAGATGCGGGAAGCTTGGATCCTTCAGAAAGATTTAGCAGTTTTCCGGATGCCACTAGAAAACTGTTCAAAGCTTTCATATTTTTTAATGCAAGTGTTCTGAGCTCGTCGCATCCTGCATATGGCACTTCGTATTGTATTATCTTCAGAGTCCGGGGAAGCTGTCAACGTGGAAGATCATATTAGATAGAGAGAGATTGAAAATATTGAGAATAAATTTCCCTACATATTTTGGCCTGTCAGGCAAATAAAAATAATGGAAATGCAGGATCTTAAAGTTGTTATACATCGGAACGAGGCCTGTACATTTTATATTCCCAAAAGAAACACAGAGAAGCAATACAGACTACAAGTTCTTATATAATAAAAAATGAGAAACGAGAAACAGAACTGTAAAAATAAGGTGACGAAAAACGCAATATATAGAAATTATATATATATATATATAATTTTTTAATAATAAAAATTATAAATAATAACTTTTAAAGAATTTTAAAAATTTCAAATAATTTTAAAAAGTATAATTTATCTTTTATTTAGAAAATATTATATATTATAAAAAAGTTTATATTTTTTTTTCTAAATGCATCATATTAATCATGCTTGTGAATTTTGGATACATTATTGTCTTAATAATATTTTGAAAAAGCTCTAAAAAAGTGCAGAGATTTCTGGAGATAAACATTAAGATGAATAATATTACATTAAAAAAACGTCTAAATTTGGTAGCGGCACAAAAACGGCCTTTTCACAACGGAGAACTCGTTGCCATCGTTGAAACTCGAAATACCATCTAAACGTCGCGTTTCTGGTGACCTAGACTACAATAGAAACAGAGATTTATGCAACAGAAACAAAGATTTAACACAAACAAAGCTCATTTATACACACAAATAACTTTCATACTTACTTCAGATAAATCCGTGCCTGTGTTTGATCTATTGTAGAAATATGCGAGCATTCCATTTTAGAAGCATCTGCAAATGGAAAATGGGCCACGTCCCCAACTTGCAGATATCTGAGAGTTGCAAAATCTTCATCACATAGGCCGTTTATTAGAACCCAATCTCCTAGCACTAGAACACTCAGAGAATGAGACACAGCATTTAAATGTGCGGATTCAACTGTTGTTAAACTTGTATTGTCCGCAAGAGATATGCCTTTCACATTTTTTAGCCTAAATTCATCTTTCACCACAGCTGAGAATTCCCTATGATTTGTAATCCTGGTTTCTTTCGCCGCCTTCCTTCCCATCAACCGAAGGATATCATGAACAATCGTTTTCCCTAACTCATCTCTCTTTACTAACCCTCTCTTATGGAGAAATTCAAGGTTTCTTAAATCCACAATGGCAGCAGCTTCATCCCATGACCAACCATGAAAATATGCACAAATATCTAGAAATGCGTCTTTAGCTTCTAGATCTCCTATTTTATTATATACAAACATAAGCTTTTCTCTCAGATTCTCTTCATCATCAAATCTATCAAAATTTCCCTCCTTAAGGGCATTGAGGGCTTCCTCGTAGGCCCTCTGATTCCTTTCAACCCTCAAGTGATTACCAAAAACAAACAAAAGTTGTGGGATGCCTTTGCATGCCTCTGCAATGTCATTTATACACCCCTCTTCATCAAACTCACCATTGAGTTCGCTTTCAAATAAAATCGTTTTGCGCAGGATGACTCTGCCCGCAGATTCAGACAGGGGATCTACGTGGTAGTCATACAAGTTTCTGATTCTTAGCAAATGTTTTAGATTGTTTAGTCGAGAGGTTATAACAATTCTAAACCTCGTTGCATGCATTGAACCACTATTTTCCTCCAATTGCAAAAATTCTGATGGTAAGAGTTCTTTGATATAAGAAGAGTCAACTACGTTGTCAATAAATAAAAAACAACGTTTGTTCCTCACAACTTGTTCCACTTCTTCTCGCCCTTCCTTTGTATCTTTCAAATCTAACTTGCCTCCACCGAAATCATTAATTATATTTTTTTGTAGCCTGATGATGTGAGATGTCTTGTCTACCGTTTTCTCGTCAAGCATCACCATAGAAAATTTGAAACCTTTCGAAATGATATCCAACTCCTGAATGACTGTGGATGCCAAAACACTCTTTCCAACACCTCCGAAACCCCATAATATAAGAGCTGCAGCTTCTTCACTGCCTTCCAAATCCAACATTTCTTTCACTTCTGCTACTTTCTCCTCAATACCTTCTGCTTATGATTAACAGAAGATAATAAGAAGATAACATGATAATATAACTTCTGAAACAAATAAAAACTGAGTCCACAACAAATGAAAGCTATGAATGATGGCCATTTGTGCGCACCTGGCTTGAAGTTGAGGAGCCTCAGAGAAGATTTCTCTTTACACCAAGAGAGCTGACGTCTAATGTCTGCAACGTTGGAGAGAGTGGGAGAAGATATAATATCTTGTATTCTCTTACCAGTCTTCTCAAGTTGAGCCTTCGTCGTAGGGGCATTCCATATCCTATCAAAATCATCCAATATAATCACTGCCATCTTTATACAACGTATATTTTCCAAAATCATTGAGTCTGATAGTAAAATTGAAGGTGTGAGATTCTAAAATTGCCTTACAGCACAAGGAAGGCCACAGTCTTGTGAAAAAACATGAAATTTGCATCTCCGTGAGTGAAATATTTGGAAAACATACTAAATCAAAAGTCAAAAGACGAATCTTATTTTAATATGGAAGCGTAGATGTAGGAAAGGTGATACCAACCTGAGGCATGTTCCTTGGGTAATGGAGTCACAGCACAGAATTGTACCTTCTATTATTACTTTCAAAGCATAGCTTAGTCTCTCCGTATCGTGAGAAACCACGTTTCCGAGCCGCGCGACATCTTTAGCTAGATGAACTATATTCTCCAATAGCTCTTTGCATTCTGACACATTGGATCTCACCGTTACATTTCTCTCCACGGCGTATGCTGCCATAGACAGTCCCACGAATATCCAGTGAGACTCCCCCACTAGTTTCACTGCTTTTAAAAACACTCCTTCCAGTTGTTACTGAGTCAAAGCAAAGCAATATAACTTAATTATCCATTCACAAAACACAGCTTATTCTACCACTATAATCCATTTACAAATAATACGGGTACCGATTGTTGAAAGTAATTTGCAGACGAAAAATAATTAAAAACAGAATCAAAAGACATAAGATTGAAAACACACACAAAACTCAGATACAAAGATTATAGTGGTTCATCCAGCTATTTTGGATTACATCCACTCTTCAAGCAGAGGACAATCTCTTATTCAGAATATGAAAAGTTACAATAGCAGCAACACTCTTTGCTTTTTTGTTTTTACAATAACAGACATTCAAAGGAAGACAAGAATAGCCTGGAAGAGGAAGAGACGACAATGATTGGACTACACAATCAGAGCCATTTCATATTCGTCTCTGTTAGAACTGTTACAATCTCCCACTTAAAGTCCAATCAGTCCTGCACAGAGATGTCCCCTACTCGGAATGCTTATGGCTACGTAGTGACAATGCCAAGAGAAGCTCTACAGAATTCAAACTTCTCTCGAGGTACAACCTTGGTGAACGCATCAGCTAGATTGATCTTTGTATCTATCTTCTCTAACTGTAATCTTCCCTCTTCAAGAGCATGACGTATGAAATGAAATCTGGTCTCAATATGTTTTGTGCGACTATGGAAAGCAGAATTCTTGCCCAAATGAATGGCGTTGTTGCTATCAGAGAATAGAGTAAACGTGGATTGTTTAAATCTCAACTCTCCAAACAATCACTGTAACCAAATCAGCTATTTGGCTCCCTCAGTGGGAGCAATGTATTCAGCCTCAGTGGAGGAAAGTGCAACCACTTGTTGCTTCTGAGAAGTCTAGCTAATCGCTGCCCCGGAAAAAGTAAACACATAGCCTATTGTTGACCTCCTTGTATCTGAATCTCCAGCCATATCAAAATCAGCATATCCACAAATATATATAACCTTACTGTTAAAACATAAAATATGAGAGGAAGTGCCTCTCAAATACCGAAGAGTCCATTGAACTACTTGCCTATGAGTTTTACCAGGATTACTCGTAAAACCATTCACAACTCCCACTGCTTGGGCAATATCCGAATGTGTGCTAACCATGATGTACATCAAACTACCAACCGCTGAAGAATAAGGAATACCAGCCATCTCTTGTTTTTCTTCCTGAGTAGAAGGACACATTTTTTAACACAATCGAAAATGATAAGCCAATGGAGTGGCAACCGATTTGGCATTTGTCATATTAAATTTCTCCAAGACTTTGAGAATGTAATTTTCCTTAGATAACTTGATTTCTTTTCTATGTCTATCACAGATTATATCCATGCCAAGAATCCTCTTCGCTACCCCTAAATCTTTCATGGAAAAATGAAGAGACAAATGTGTCTTCAGCTCATGAATGACTCTCATACTGTTCCCAACAGTCAACACATCATCAACATACAATAGCAAGATCACGAACTAACCAGTCGAAAGCCTTTTGAAGTATACACATGGGTTTGATTCGCAGCGGGTAAAACCTTGCTAGGTCATGAAGTTATCAAACTTTAAATACCATTGATGCGGAGCTTGTTTCAGCCCATAGAGACTCCTCTTTAACCTACAAAATAAATGCTCCTGCCCCTATTTAACAAAGCCTTCCGACTGTTGCATATATAACTCTTCATCAATGTCCCCATGTAAGAACGTTGTTTTGACATCGTGTTGCTCAAGCTCGAGATCCCATGCTGCTGCCATGCCAAGTACCAAATGAATGGTTTTCATTTTCACCACTGGAGAAAAAATTTCACTAAAATCCACACCCATCTGCTGAGCAAATTCCTTCACTACCAGTCTGGCTCTATATCTCTTTCATCCTCCAACTTCCTCTTTTATGCAATAGACCCATTTATTCTTCAGAGCCTTACGATTTGGCAGAAGAGAAACCAAATCCTAAGTTTGGTTTGTGTTTAAAGACTCCATTTCATCTCGCATTGCATCTAACCAGAATACTGAATTTATATCAGAACATGCCTATTTAAAAGTCTATGGTTCTGCCTGATCAGAACATAAGGAAAATAATAATTCATAGTCATCGTATTTCCTTGGACGTTTCTTCTCTCTGGTTGATCTCCTCAACCAAATGTTTTGATTAATATTAACATCAAAAGCATCAATAGTTTTTGTGTTTACACCCTTTGTATGAGGTATGATAGGTGTCTCACCAAAATTCTACCTTGCCTCATGTGGAGGACACTATTTTGCCACTATATTTTCTGTCCCATGTGGATTAGGGACTGATCGTGCACTGTGGCTGGGAGTTTGTGCTGAGTGTAGCATATGCTGCTCACGCGTATGCTAGTCACGCATATGCTAGGGAAGAGTTTGCTCAGCTCATGGAGTAGTAGCCCACAGTGGAGGGACCAGCGTTTGGGAGAACATGGGAAGCGGTATAGTGGAGGCAGACTCCCACGTAGTTAGATGTTTGAGACTTTTTGTAGGTAGTGAAGGTTGGTCCCTCACAAATGTCATGGAGTCAGCTTGAAGGCCAGTGGAGTCCCCACAAATGCCAGTGGAGGCCCCGTGTTCTTGTTGGCAGGGCACCCAATTTGTTATGTGTTATGCCCCCGGCAGAGAAGAAGAGTGCAGTGAGGATAGCTCAAGCAGGGAGTAGGAATGGGACAGTGGGTGTGTATTCACAGATTTTATTGTGTCTTCCTGTGATAAAGGGGAGTGGGTAGGATGCGTGGGATATAGAGTAGCTTGCTTTGTCATAGCCCCATAATCAAATAAGTTTTGGACAGGCAGAGTGGAAACAATTTCAAGTAGAGTGGAAACAATGGCAGGCTGTGAGCATGTAGTAATTGGCATTTGAGTAGAGATTTGGGATGAATTTATATTTCTTGAAGGCATAATAACAGTAGAGAGATGGAATGTAATGCAGGGAATGCGTTGAGCATTATTGCCATTATCTGATAAATCAAATTTAATAAAAGCATCAGAATTAGAATTCTGATTATGCAAACCAGAGAATGACTTCTCATTAAATACAACATCCCTGCTCCGTATCACTTTTTGAGTGATTGAATCCCATAGACGATAACCAAACTCATCCTCACCATACCCCCAAAAAATGCATCTCTTAGATTTGAAATCCAACTTCATTCTCTGCTCTTTATTAATGTGAGCATATGCATTGCATCCAAAAACACGCAAATGAGAAAATGAAATTCTCTTACCAGCCCATCGCTCTTCCAGAATATTAAAATCCAGATGTGACAAAGGAGCTCGGTTTATTAAATAAATTGTTGTATTACATGCCTCTGCCCTGAATTCCTTCCCCAAACCAGCATTTGACAGCATACACCGAGCTCTTTCCAAAATAGTTTTATTCAACCTCTCTGCTGCACCATTTTTTTGAGGTGTGTACGGGACTATTTTAATCCTCCAAATACCATGATCTACACAAAATTGGTCAAACTCTGAAGAGAAAAACTCACCACCATTGTCCGTTAGTAAACATTTTATCTTTCTCCCAATCTAATTTTCCACCTTAGCCTTAAAGCTTTTAAATTTTGAAAAAACATCTGATTTCTTATTCAGCATATAAACCCAAACTTTGCGAGTGCAATCATCAAGAAATATAACAAAATAATTAGCACCACCAATAGAAGTTACCTCCGTAAGACCAAAAACATTGGAATGAATGAGCTCTAATGGAGATGATTTCTTCTCATGACCCGTCCTTACGAAGCTGGTGCGATTTTGTTTGCTATAAAGGCAATGCTCACACAATTCCAAATCAACTGATTTTAGACCCGGAAGTTGGTTTCTTCGAAGCATGACTTCAAGACCTATTTTTCTCATATGACCGAGCCTCTTATGCCAAAGTTCAACTTTGCTATCTGCAGTCGCCATGGCTGATCCCACTTCACCGTTACACTCTAATGTGTATAAACTTCCATTTTTCTACCCTTTTGCTAAAACCAATTGACCTTTGGACACTTTCCAAGAAGCTAAATCAAAACTAACATTGTAGCCTTGTGTATATAACTGACTAACATAAATCAGATTACGCTTAATTGTAGGAACATGCCTAACATCTTTTAAAATCCATTTGCTTCCATTTTTCAGTGACAATAAAACATCCCCTTTTCCCACTATATCACATTCTTTATTATATCCAAGGAAAACTTTGCCAAACATACCTTCATGGCAATTTGTGAAAGTGCTCCAGAATGGAGTTGCATGAAATGAGGCACTAGAATTGAGAACCCACGAATCTAAATCTGTGTTGCCGGCTGCAAGTACCAAAGCTCCATCAGTTGCAGCATTAACACCGACATTAATAACATTATTTTGAGCCCTTTTGTAGTTCCAACATTGCTTCTTTGTGTGCCCAGATTTTCCACAAAACCAGCGTGTCCCATTTCTTCCTCTCGATTTCGAGTGATGACTCGATCTGCCTCTTCTATTGTTATTGTTATTATTTCTTCCTCTCTCATGACTTCTACCTCTATTGCTTGTGCTCATAGCTGTTAGAGCATCACCAAAAGAGGGTTCTTGATGTTTTCTTCACATGTCTTCACTAAGTAATGTGGTTGCGACTTCATCAAATTTTAGCTTGCTCTTGGCTGGAACTGAAGTGCTCACAACCATTACAACTCCATCCCAGTTGTTCGAAAGAGAGCATAATAGTAATATCACCTTTATTTCATCATCTAATGTGATACCAACCGAAATCAGCTAAGTAACTAAAATATTGAACTCATTGAGATGATTTGCGATCACTCTTCCTTCTTTCATTTTTAGATTATATAATTTCTTGATGATGAATACTTCGTTCAATGTTGAAGCTATCTCATATAGTTAAGATAACTTATCCCATAGTTCTTTCGTGGTCTTCTCTGTCAAAACATTGAAGAGCATATTGCTTGATAAAGATAAGATGATCATTGTCTTTGCTTTTTGATCGATCTTCTCCCAATCTTCATCCGACATCGAACCCTTTCCTTTTGGTTTTCCAAGTAACGCTAGTTGCAAATCCTGCTTGACAAGTAGAGATTCAATCTGTACTTTCCATAATCCAAAGTTCTTCCCTGAGAACTTTTCAATCTTCCATTTATCTACTTCCTCCATGGCGCTTGCAAGACCTCGCCGATTTCTAAAAAATCAAACGAGCCTAACTAGCTCTAATACCAATTGTTGAAAGTAAATTGTAGATGAAAAATAATTAAAAATAGAATTAGAAGACACAAGATTGAAAACACACACAAATCTCAGACATAGAGATTATAGTGGTTGATCCAACTATTCTGGATTACATCCACTCTTCAAGAAGAGGACAATCTCTTATTCAGAATATGAAAAGTTACAATAGCAACAACACTCTTTGCTTTTTCATTTTTACAATAACAGACATTCAAAAGAAGACAAGAATAGCCTGGAAGAAGAAGAGATGACAATGATTGGACTGCACAGTCAGAGCCGTTTCATATTCCTCTCTGTCAGAACTATTACACCGATTTCTCTAAATGTTGAGCTTCTTTCGAAATGGCATCTATGATGTCAGAAGCAACTCTGGTGCTATAGGCCATAGATTGAAGTTTAATACCCGAAGAGGAGGTTAACACCTCATGTTTTGAAGGGGCCTGAAAAATCAAACACACACAGATGATTAAGACATATCATTAATTGATAGCAAAGAGCAATGGCTGAGAAGTGAAGGCTAATCACCTTTAATTTGAGTAGTGCACTGTCAATAAACTTTATAAGAAAATCAATATTCTCAATTGGGTTTTTGGTCCTAATGGATCGTATTATTGATTGAATGACCGATTCCAGGGAAGGAGGAGGAGAAGAAAGATGAGAATGTGGCAAAGGAGGAGGAGAAGAAAGATGAGAATGAGGGGTAGAAGGAGATCAATTATCAGGTAGAAGACAAAGAAACCACCCGCAACAGTTCCCCATTGTGTGCTATAAATGTGTCACACTTCTATGAATCATTACATTCAATAACACTCAAGAATGAGGTCTCAAAAATCGATCCATAGCTCCCTAGGCATGGAGTGCAAGGGTTTTAAGAATGCTCTCAGCTAGAGCTATTTAGCCTATAACCTTGCTAGTAAACCATGCAATGGGAGATTCAATGAAGACAAGGGCAAGAATGCCAATATCCTCAAGAATCAAGAATGAAAATGCAATGCAATGCTAACTAGAAATGAGAATGCAAGCTAAGCTATGAAAGGAAATATGCAAGTGTTACAACCCAAACTAATTAATCTATGTGAGCTAATCTAGAGCATAGAAATGAAGCTAATCTAAGAAAGCATAAATATGAAGCTAAGCTAAGAATGCAAGAATGAGATGTAGAATACAAGAATGAGATGTAGATGCTAAGAATGCTCCAAATCTTCAAAAAGCTCCAAAGTGACCTAGAAATCTTGCAGCATAAAGTTAGCATAAAAAGTTGGGGATCTAGAAATGAAGAAGAGAGCTCTCCTTTTAAAAGAAATGAGAAGGAATGGACCATGGAGATTAAGAGACAAAAGATTTAATCAATGGTGTAGCTTAAAAGAGGAGCAATCCATGTGCACAAATATCCTCCAATGAGAAAATAGGAGTTGACTTTTGTGTCCATATGAGACAAAAAGTGCTTTTCCCTTTTTTACAAAATAAGAATAATGCTTTATTTGTGCAACTTAGGATAAGAGGAAAAGTGGGGGATTTTATTTATTTAAAAGGGGAGGAAATATTCCTTTTAAATAAATAAAGACTTAGGATAAAATGGTTAGCCCATAGAAAATAATCGAATAAATGACAGAGCTAGGATTTGATCAAGAATAAGCAATTGCTAATTTAGCAAAAGGGGCTAATAGTCTAGATGACCATTTTTAGGTGTATACACCCATCAGTTTGAGAGCGAATTTGGTCCTTTTGCTCAAGCCTGCCATAGAATTTGGTCCCTTTGCTCAAGCTTCCTTGTACTCTCCCTGTATTGGTTAGGTATGCGGACACCAAAACTCAAATAATTAAATATTACAAAATAAGTCAAATGCGAATAAATAATGAATAAAATAAATGGATCATAGATTTACATGGTAAAATAAACGGAACATAGATTTATGCAGTAAAATTTTGACAAATTGTCAAGGAAACATCTGCAGGATTTGCTCTGAGAAAAATTACAAGCTTCATAGCTTCTTCTCCCTTGCAGTCTGAATTTACAAATTAGTACATAACAATTATCTTTGTCTTCAAAGGAAACATAAATATATACAGAAAACCTTCTAAAAGCAACTCCCAGGTTTTCTAAAAGAAACTCCCACCAACGTAGGTAAAACCTGTATGCAGCTGAGATCAATATAGAAAAACCAACATGCAAATTTTTAAAAGAAAATAGGAACTTTCTCACAAAGAAACATTTCTTTTCTGATTATAATAAGAAATTAGAAAAATTTTATTTCTATTTTCTTTTTTCAAAATTGTTGTCATTATCCAACAGTATTTTCATGTGTACCGATTATCTTCACAATTTTTGTTGTGTATATGTGAATTTCATGAAGGATACTCCAAATTAGAAACTAAATTTCTCTGTGTTAAAAAGAGATTTATGGCACATCTAAATGTCGAGATTTTGTTGAAATTAATTGAAAGAGAAAATATCCTAATTACCGCATCTGGAAATTTTTATGTGGTTTTTACTCCGTTTGCATAACAATGTCCAAATGGAGACTTTCTGAAATTAATGGACTAGGAAAAAAATATTCCAATGGCCTTTTTGAGATTTTGGTGGATTTAATGGCAGGGAGAACATTCCAAAATGGAATGTTGTCTGAGCATGTGTTCCTTCTACTATAGTCATTTTTCCTTGAATAGGGAAGCCTTGCTGTATTTCCTTTTTTTTGTATGCCGATAATAAAAATTGACAAATTTTGTTATATTTATGTGAATTTTACCGAGGATATTCTAAATAAGAAACTAAATTTCTGTCTTAAAAAGAGATTTATGATACGTATGAATGTGGAGATTCTCTTGAAATTAATTGAAGAGAAAATATTCAAAGGGACATTTTGAGATTTTTATGTGGTTTCTCCTCTATTTACATAATAATGACTCAATGGAATGTTTACATGTGGAGATTTTGCTAAAATTAAATGATACTAGAAAAATATTTCAACAGACTTCTTGAGACTTGAGATTTTTAGACAGAGAGAAAATATTCCAATAGCTTTCGTAAATTTTTTATATAATTGTTTATGTGTACATAATAATGAATAGAAAAATGTTTTTGAAAATAGCAGTAGCAAGAAAGGGTGTTGACCCATAAAACAAATTGGCTAACTATGAAATTAACAGAACATTAACCACCCTAGAAAGCAGCAGTAAATGAAGAGAGTCTGCCATGATCAAAAATAAAAATGTAGCAAAACATAAACCACCACCTACCCAGAGTATCACACAGCTGGGAATAGTTTTGAAAATGTTTAGCCTTCTTTCTATTTTAATTTTTTCCTCTAGAATAATAAAGGCCTACTGGCATTTTCAGTTCTTTAGTATATCTAAAATTTTAATAATACTTCTCTAAATTTCATAAACATTAATAGAAATTAATAAAATTCTAAATTACATAAATATTAATAGAAATAGGAGATTAATTTTCTTAATGTGTAAAACGAGAGGTTTATGGGGCATTTAAATATGGAGACTTTGGTGAATGTAAATGGTAGAGGTAAATGTTCAAATAACTTTTTTAGCATCATTTTTCTTCTGTTATATTTATGTGAAATTTATAAAATTTATGTGAAATAAGAAATTGAATGTTATCTATATGATTATTTATGTGAAACTTATAAAAGTGATGTGAACTAAGAAATTAAATTTTATTTATATGATTATTTATGTCAAAGCTAGTAGCATTTCCTTTTATTTAGATTGAACTTTTGTAGGAATATCTATATCCTCAAACAATTGCAATATTACATAAAAAAAATGTTCTAACAGAAACAAAAGCTAGACCAAAAACTATACAAAGAATCTACCTAATTGCTCTAAAAATATACATATGAAAACTCAATATTTAATGTATAATTTTATTAAAAATGACATGTTTTGAAAAAAAATTTGAATATTAACTTAAATCTAATCTAGTCATTATTAACGTCTAATTTCATTGATCTTCATCTTTAGTTTATCTATAAGCATCTAAAGATTACAATTTTTTCTATTTTTAGGTTTACGAAAAAAAAATTCACTTCCAACTAATCAAAAAACTACATGACACCTATGTGACAAAACTTTTGATCAAAACAATTTTAAAAAATAAAAATAAAATACAACTGACAAATGTCTTTTTCAACAAAATAAGTTTGGTTGTTCACATATTAAGGAGCTCTTGTTTGTGTAAACCTACCATAATTCTCATAAATTTTGCAATCAAACTAAGATAGGTTTAGACATTTCCTTCTCAAATAGTTTGTGATTATAACTAGCACTTGCACCAACAAGGTGCAATGGTTACGCTGATAGTAACATATGTTCCTTAGTGCATTAGAGGGCAGGTAAATTTGGGAAAGAAGCAAACCTAATCAAAATTATTCATACCTAAAATTAAAAGCAAGAATAGAATAAGTCAAATTTAACCTTGAAAGACATTGACAATCCTTATGTGAAAAGTATAGGATGAATAGAACATGATAACTATATTTTGTTCTAATCACTTACCACATAGGTTGTCATGCTTCATTATCAAATGTGCACAACATGCAATTCCAAGTTGTAATGTACTCTTTCTCAAATAAGATTTAATAAAAATAATAATAAGACTTGATTAAATAAATAATAATAATAAGAGAAGTAATAAAATATAATCATAACAATAATAATGAAATATAGATAATTATAATTAATTGATAAACTTGATATAAACTTTATTATAGACGTTTTTATATATAACTATATAAAAATGTCTAGTTTAATAATAATAAATATAATAGCAAATTAATAAAATAATAATAGATAATAATTAATATATATATATAATCAAATATTAAATATTAACGATAGTCTATATTTACAAATAATGTGATTAATATAGTAAATAAATTGATTAATAATAATCAAATTATTATTAATAATATATTATAATGTATCGTTTATACAACTTATATAATCATAAAATATATAATAAACAGTGACGTAGCAGATCTCGTGACAAACTTCAGGGGGTGCGATTTATAAAACAAGATACAATTAAATAGGGAAGGGTCCAAGAATATCGAGGAAGGAAGATTTACGCAGGTAACGTATATAGCCAAACAATTATTTAATACATAATTATATAGCACTAATCAATATGCAAGTTTCAGTTATGAAGCGTCGAGAGAAGCAATGATGAAGGGCACAAGCTATGGATCGATGAATACAAACTTGTCAATAATTTCTCCCAGGGAGCAGAGGTAACAGATCACTATCATGACCATGCCAAAGGCTAGTAATGAAAATTATTATTTGGCTTAGCGGTAACACTTTGACATACGTAAATGAAGAAACCGAATCAACGATCGTCCACATAGCCGGGTAGGTTTTGGGACCGGTTATCAATTTATGATGAAAACATAAGTTTTAGATTTAGAGTTCCATCAAGCAGCAGATGTTCAAATGATAGTAACTAATATTTTTATCCTTCCCAAAGGTTGACTGTAATTCAAGATTCACTAATCTTAATTCTGAGAAACATTAACGACAATGAAATGTTGATTTCATAAGCATCAAATTAATTAGTCATCGAATTCTAAAAGAACCAACGGACACCTAAAAGAAAAACAGTTCATCATTAATTAAGATTAAAACATATTATTCAATCAAAAGCTGCGATGAAGAGACACCACCATTCTCAAAGCTTGATACTTAAGGATACTAATACATTAGGAAGTGGGGGAAGAAAAGAAAAGGAAAAGGAGGAAACACGAAGGAGATAGAAAATTTATATCTCAATCATCCATATTCGAAATCAATCAGCAATAAAGGAGGAAAAATACAACCAGTTACTTAAGATACATTCTCCTGATGAGGGAGAATATTATAAGGAGGGAAAACTTATTAATTATTCATCCATTTTAGGTCTATTCAGTAAAGTAATTGCTCAATTGGCTTAAATATGTGGAAATCAATCGAATATGTATCAGAAGGCCTCATAGTGCATGAATCAAGAGTCAAACAGCAGCATTATCATCATTTTAAGAATACATCTACACATTACGTCATGCACAAATCCATACAATATGAGCAATATGTTTTGCTTGATAACAATAAATGGAGCATGTTCTGGTGACCGGTCTCATACCTATATCAATCTACCGTATATAATGTCTGTGGCGCTCACGAAATCTTCAACTCGAATAATTTTCAGTTCTGCAATTGTGTGGAAGTCTTAATCCCTAGAGACAATCGCTTCTGGAATTCACAAGATTGGTCCTCAAGTGGATGTGTTCGACAGAGCCCGTTAAATTGTGATGCCCAAAATGGCAGCATTGACAAATTCATCTACTCGACAGAAACGTTGCCTAATCAGAATTCCCTGCAATGACAAACAATGATTGTGAGAAAGTGTGCCTCCACAACTGCTCTTGCACAACGTATGCTACAAATCCAATCACAATCCCAGCTCTAGTCTGCACGCAAAACCTCCCAAAATAGCCCACAAAGTTTGATCCATTGAAGTTCAGATACCCCATTCTCTGCAAGATAAGTTGATTATGCAGCTGATGCAACAGCGACAAGGATTTGCATAGTCCATGACCTCCCCACAAAAAGAAAATTTCATGACATCTACTTGCCCATTTTCTTCTTCTTCAAGAAAAAACAGTGACGGGAACATGCACAGTCTTCCAAAAATATGGAAAATAACTGGTGAACACTTTCCATATCAAACTATCACGATTTATCGTGGGCAATGCCCACAATCTTGAAGCATTAACATCTATTAAACCAAAAGTAATGTCCAGTCGCCCACGTTGGACTTAAAATAAAGAACAATTCACCCCCACTCCCTATGTTGACGTTAAAAGAAGAGGGTAGTTTGTTACCCCTGACAAAAATTTGTTGACTGACGGAAAAAGTGACTGATAATTTTTTTCGTATCAGACAATTTCGTCAATGGACTATGCCCACAATAAAAAGTCTATCGGCTTATATATATATATATATATATATATATATATATATATATATATATATATATATATATATATATATATATAATTTAAAAAGAAGGAGACATTCAAAACCACTAATCCTAACCTTGTTTATCAAAAAAATATACTAAATTCTATATCAACAATGTTTTTTTTATTTTTAATTATATTTAAATCAAAAAATAATAATTTATTAATCTTCTTCTTAATAAGAAACTAATTTTAAAATAAAATTACTTAATTTATAAGTTATTAAAGGACATTAGTAAAAGTATAGTGATACAAATTAAGAATAGATATTGTAAAAAATAATGGAGGGATATTACTATATTTGTTTTGATTAATTTAGCATGGGAATAGGTTCCACAACCATTACAAATCTTCCATACAAAACACATCAATAAAATAGAAGAACTAGTGAGGGAAAAACTAACAAATTAACTATTAATAAGGAAAAATTCAATCCCTTGACAACTTGTCATTCCTTCTACATCAACTAGTCCCCGAAATAGACACCTAGTAGCTACTTTTTTTTTCTATAAAATTGATCCACGAGGCTACTCGGAGATATATAAATTACTTCACTCATTTTCTTCCCCTTCTCCTTCCCTTGCTTCAACTCCTATAATAAGACTTGAATAGTGACAACCATATTTTATTCTGTGTCTCCTTCTAGTTCTCTAGCTCCTATTGTAAAAATCATAATTATTGCACTTCATAATTAGGGAATCAAAATGAATTGCAAATCGAAAGGCCCTGGCAAACTAAGCAAATGGACTCATGAAGTTCTGAAAATGGGCAAGCTGAATGTTTTTCATGTCTAGAATACAGGGAAAGACTTGGATTGCACTCATAAATCACACGGCCTAAAATATACACTTACAAAGAAGACTTATTCAACTTGTTTTAAACACTTAGGCACAAATGCAAATTGTAAGCTAGCTAGAACTGATACTTTACAAAACTACTTCAATCCGCAAACTAAGGGCTAGAAATGGTCAAATGAGCTGAAAGAAATATGGGGAACATACCTTTCACATGATGAAACTTGAAATTCACAAGGTACCTAAGTGTGTGAAGGCCAAAATAGGGCACCTCAACCCACATGCAAAGGACTTCTTCAAAAAAAATTCCATAGTGGTAATCTTAAGAATTTGAGAGTACCAATAGTGAGCATACCAAAGACCATAGTCTTCTATCTATTTTAAGTACCTGGATATTCTCTTCACTACTACCATGTGATGTTCCTTAGGATTATCTTGAAATCTGGCCACTATTCCAACTTCTTGTGCAATGTCTCATGTACTATGAATAACATACTACAACTTACCAATCATGGATTTGTATAGAATTGCATCATCATAATTGACTCACCATCCTTAGATAGATTACATCATGTCACCAGGGGGTTCCAACTAGTTTGGAATCTTCCATTACAAAGGACTTAAATATTTCCTTTATGTAGTTGGACTGACTAATATAGATACCATCGTTTAGTTGTGAAATATGCAATCCAATAAAGAACTTAATTTCTCCTATCATTGACATTTCAAACTCTTTCTTCATCTCTTCTAAAAATTCCAAGCTCATCTCATCATTTTCTCCAAAAATTATGTTTTCCACAAACACTTCATCTAATAGTATAATATCATCTTCAACCTTCAAGTACACATTGTTATCTTCACTTGTTCTTTAGAAATCAATCTTGATGAGATAAGAATTTAATCTTTCATGCGATGTTCCAGATGCTTGTTTCAATCCATATAGTGCCTTTTGAAACTTTCAAAATATGTCCTTGTTCTCTACCAATCAAAACCCATCTGATTGCTCTGTGTAAACCTCTTCTTCAAGAATACCACTTAGAAAAGAAGATTTCACATCCATTTGAGAAACTTTAAACTTCTTATAGGATGCATAAGCAAGTAAAATTATTACCCCTTCAAGCCTTGCCATAGGAGAAAATTTCTCTCCATAGTCAAGTCCTTCCTCTTTTTTATAGACATTATACACAAGTATTTCCTTATTACGAACCACTTCTCCCTCTTCATTCGATTTGTTCCTGAAAACCCATTTTTTACTTGTCACATTCTTGTCTTCTAGTCTAGGAACAAGTTTTCATGTGTCATTCTTCTTAATCTGATCAAGTTCTTCTTCCATTTATTTTATCCAATCTTCACTCTTTAAGGATTCCTTCATAGTTTTAGGCTCAAACTTTGAGATCAAACATGTACTCTCTCTGATTCTCCTTCTTGTCTACAATCCAACATCATTATCACCAATGATCTAATCAGTACAATGATTCAATTTCACATACCTTGGAATAACCGATTTAAATCTAGGTGCTTCTTCTTCTTGTTCCACCAGTTGAACCATTTCTTCCTCATTGTTCTTTTTAACATTCAATTTCTCTTGTTGTTCAACATACAAAAATTCCTAATCATTTTCTTATGTTTTCTAGCTTGTTTCATTAGATTTCTTTGGATATTCATCTAACTTCACATTTTCACTTTCAACGATGTTGTTAGTCCTTTTATTGAAGCACTTATAGGATTTTCTTTTGGAAGAATATTACAATAAAATACCTTCATCAACCTTAGGATAAAAATTTCAAGTGAAATTGTATCTCTTGATATAGCATCTACTACCAAAATCTTTGAAATATTTAACACTAGGTGTTTGACCATACCATAATTCATAAGGTATCTTACTGGTTCCTTTCTTCACTTGTACTTGGTTCAATTTGTATACCAAAGTTATAATGGATTCTCTCAATTATGACTTAGGTACATCACTTCTAGTCATCATTATCTTAGCTACACCCACTATGGTTATGTTCCTCCTTTCAGCAACACCATTCTACTGTAGAGATCTAGGTATAGACATCTTCCTTTTGAGTTCATTCTCCTCATAATATTGAACAAACTCTGATCAAGTAAACTCTCTTCTTTTGTATGACGTTAAGAATTTCAAGATTTTGTATATTTCATTCTCAACAAGTACTTTATAGGCTTTAATATAGTAAAAAGATTCATACTTATCCTTCAATAAAGAAACCCATATCATTCTTGAGTAATCATTAGTAAATAATATAAAGTTCTTATCACCATGGTAACTTCTTATCTGCATAGGACCACATAGATCAATATGCACTAAGTCCAATATACTCTTAGATGAAAAAGACTTTCTACTAAAAGTAGAACTAGTTAATTTACCCGACTAGCATTCTCTAAACATCATGTTGTCTTGCTTAGCTAATTGTGGAAATCCCCTAACCTCATTCAAATTATTAACTTTGATGACTATCAAAGTTCACATGAAAAAACCTTTTATGACACAACCAACTATCCTCAACTATAGAAACCAAAAAACTATTTTGGATTAAGGAATAAACAATTTTTAACAATGGACCCAAAACCCCTTACAAAAAGTTACAAAATATTAACAATAAAAGTACCAAATATTGAGACATTGTTGGCCAGAAAACATGGAACTATCTAATGAACCAGCAACTAGTGACCAAACAGAACTAGCAAAATAGAGAACAATAAAGCACAAGACAAGACCCACAAGAAAACAAGGAAAATCAGAACTAAACAAGCTCCTTCAGAGCTTTAGCAACCTAGTTCCCAATGATGGTCACCTCCTCCTTATTGTCTTCAAAATGTTGAATGACTTTGGAAGAGGCAGAAGCTTTCTTTCTCACGCTATCCCTAGTTCTTTTCCTAGGACCATCTTTAGTAGCTTTAGTAGCATCCTTCCTCTGACTACCGAGATCAACATCCAACATAATTCCCTCCATATCCATCTACCATGTGATGTCCTTGATCTTCTGAATAGAGGAGTTGATCTTTTCATCATCGTTGTGTAAAAGTTTCTTTAACCCATCCTCATACAACTTCATATACTCAGGGATTTTGCCAAATTTCTCTTCATATACATCCAACAACCAAATAACCATGAAAATTATTGTTCAAATGGAATAAATTACCTTTAGTCTTCTTACCGATAGAAATGAGATCTCTTGAGCTTCCAAGTATCCCACATACACATCCTTTGAATTCTAGGTGACAACCTTTGTCATTAAATTGACCTATACTCAATTAATTATGTGTTTGACCTTCTACAAAGTAAACATCATCAAAATTTATTTTTCCATTCAAAGAAATTCTACCTTTTCCTTTTACCAAGTAGGGTGTGTTGCTACCAAACCTGACCACACCACCATTAAATTCTTCTAGGTTTATGAAATTTCTTCTATCAGTGGTCATGTGATATGAGCACCCACTATCAATAACACACTCATTTTTGTGTTCCATGTGAGAAACCAATACCCTTTCTCCTTCTGAGGTGTCTTCTTTTACCGCAAAAAGTACTATTTCTTCTTCTTCATTATCTTCATACTCTTCATTAGTTACACCTTCATCTACTACAAAATAACCTTTTTCTTTCCTTTTTCTCTAAATCTTATAATATTTTCTTTGTGCTTACCATTAGGACACCTAGTAGCAATATGTCCAATCTTATTGCATGATAAACACTTTAAGGGTAACTTGCCTTTGTAATTACCAGTTCCTCTAGGTAGTCTTTTTACAAGTAATGCTGCAATCTCTCCTTACTTCCTTTCTTCATCCAAAATAGATTCAAATTCTATGGAATAACTTGACATACTAGCTAATTCATGAATGATATCTTTACCCTTCTTCACTGAAGCCATAGACAAAGAGCCCTTAAAAGGTTCTTCAACTCTAGGAATACTATTATCAAAGTTCCTAAATAAAAAAGAAGTAATCTTATAAATCAACTTATCAATAGAGACATTATCTATCATTCTCAAGTCATGAATGGTAGAAACCCTAATGGCATAAGAATGTTGCATATTCCTCAACATTTTACTTACCACATCTTCTCCTTCAATGGTACCACCAAAACTATTGATAGCACCAAAAATTTCTTTTATCCTTCGATCATATTGAGAAATGTTTTCTCCTTCAGCCATTTTCATGTCATTATGTTTTCCCTTCAAACTATTTGCCCTAGATTTTTTCACATGCTTGTCTCCACCATAGAGTAGTTTAAGCTTTTCTTTAGCCTCAAGAAAAGTCTCTAAATCATGTATATAAATTTATTTAGGGTCATATATAGTACTTACTATAGCCTCTTAATACTCGCATATTCTTTTGTTTCTCCTTTAGTTGAATTTTTGTAAGAGTCCTAGTAGGAACAATATATTTGGTCACAACATGATTCTTGAATTGTGGCCCCATACATTTTAGATAGATCTTCATCTGATTGCTCCCTATTGTGTAACTATCTCTTGTGAACTTAGGACCTTCTTTCTTCATCATTGAATCTTTTCCCCAATTTGTTAAGCTTATCACAAAGGGGACCAAGACTCTAACACCAATTGTTAGTATTATAAGGTCCAAGATTACCGAGAGGAGGATGAATTAGTAATCTAACAAATCCAAAATTTTCATCAACCATTCAATAAAATTCATCAACATATTTAACATGTGTAACAATAAAAAATGTAGCACACATACCATCCAAACATGCTACATAATAACACTAAGAATATTATCATGGAAACCCTTGATTAGAGGGAAAAACCATGATGAGAATTAGCACCTACAAATAGTTTTCACTTTTCTAAAGTATGTTGAGTTAAATTCCTAGCCCTACTAGGAGCTTTACAAATGTAGCATTAGGAGTCACCAGATTAAGAGATTTATCTCTAGCCTTGTTGGGATATTTACCATATTACAAGTAACCTGGCTAAGGAATTTCAAACCCTAATTAAAGAGCTACCTAGTTAAAGGATTTACAATTTTAGACCTGTTAGAATCTACTCAGTTAATGGGTTTTCTTGCAGAACCTGTTAGGATTAAATATGTACAATAATCTAGGTGTAGCACTTCTTCTCTCCTTATTCAGATCCAATTAATCACAACACTTCTACGTCTTGTAGACAATCTTCTCTCTTCACTCGACCGTGTTAGGAATAAGGTTTCTCAACCTTGGATAATTCCTATTCTTATTATTTGTTTTGTAAAATGTATTTCTTTCAAATAATGTTGATGTGTCAGCATCTTGAATTGTGTGTAAGGAGATCATGGCTAAAACAGTTATGACGGATTCCTATGACACGTAAGAGCTATGTCAGGAAGATTCAATGATAGGTGAAGACATGTGGCAACTGATAAATTTGAGTACTGTACACTCTTCCCCAATCATGGGGAAATTTTGGGGTTCCTATTTTCTCAGAGAATGGTAAAACCCTAATACAGTTATCTTTGGGAGTAGCCCTAAAAAGTGAAGCGCATGATATAAGCTTTTTTAGGCTTGGGAAGAGATAATGATGTGAGTGTATTGTTGGAACGTTTTATGCTGCCGTGATTTGTCTTCAAGGGTTTAGAAATCTTCTGAAAGAACTTGCATTGCAAGTGTATTGTAAGCTGTAATAGTTTTGATCAATACATTATGTAGGTTTTGGAGTGCTGGGGTTTTTACCGAAAGGTTTCCCTAGGGTATATCATTTTGTCATTCTCTATTTTTTTTGTATGCATGGTATGTGGCTGCAATATCCTTGTTAAAGTAGTTAACGAATCTGAAATTGTAAGGATTTATAAGAATTTGCACAATACTCTCCTATAGAGATTAGAGTAGGAAGCTATTTCCGCACCTGAGTTTCCTTACAGACCGCACCTTTTCATCCATGATTTACTTTTTTATAAGTCATTGATTTACATGTAAATACAATGCATGTTTATTAGGGCCTTAGCCACTTTACAAAATGTGTTAAATTTGAGTTTCATTCATTACAATTATTCATGCTTGATCCTTGAATCCTAAAATGTATTGTCAATCTAGAACATATGATTACAAATTCAGTTTGGCCACAAGATTCATCACACATCGATTTAAACAAGAATAGTCAAACTTTATTTGACTTCCCTAATACACTTCCAAAAATTGATAGATTCGATCACCTCAAATAATGAAACAACAAATCATCAATACACATCTTTTATGCCATGTTACCTTGACACATGGATCATGAAAACATCCACTACAATTGATTGCATCATCACTGCTCAACGATCTAACACCAACTGCTCAAACCTATTCAAAAAAATTTCTTTCTTCCATCGAATTATCTTCTATCAATTGAAACGATGCCTTACACTACTCCAATCTTATAGTGATTATTGTATCAATAACATATCCTAGTCAAGATAATCATATCATGACCATAATACTTAGATCCATACTGATTTGATGAAATAATCAAATCATTAACTATTTCTCCTTCGATGTACACTATTGTACTTCAATCAATCATAAATCTTTATATAGTTAAATTGCTAGCCACTAAAATCACACACATAACAAAAATAAACATCACTACTGTATTAGTTTAACCATTTTTACAGCAAAATTTCTTAACCGAGTGGACTTAACAGTCTTTTGTACTTCCATATAAAATTCAGGGAATGTTAATTGTTATCTTGTTGACCCCATAGTGAATGGTGGTCAAGATTTAACCATTAGTCATAAATCCTTTAACTAGGTCACACCTAACAGTGTGCATTGTAACCTTTAATAGGGTTGGCTCCTAACCGAGCTCACTTCAGAAGAGTGAAATATTGTGAGTTACCGATCCCAGGTGGTTTTTCCTTTAGCATGGTTTCTATGTTAAATCTTTATGTTAATGTGTTATTTTTTATGATTGTTTTGATATCATACTTTACATATTTCATAATCGGTAATCATAGTTTTGATAATTATTAATATTTGGTAAATGAACAAAAAGATAGATATTTTATCTTACCGAGTTATTTGAGTTGTTGAAAAAGTTTGAAAAAGTACATCTAAGAGTTTGGGACTATAGGATAACTGATTTAACTGATTCACCCCCACTCTCATTTATCTAACATTGAGTCATCTTAAACAACTTTTAGAACTCGAAAAGAAATTTTGAAGGAAATTCATTATCTTCCATTTTAAGTAGCACAACTTCGGGAGACCTTGAGTCATCACCCGTTGACCCAATTGGCTATTAAGACCTATTTTTTGAAATTGTGTGAAGTACTCTACAAGTCTTGACTCATACAATCTCTAGTCAACCAAATTTTTGACCTCATTTGGAGCTTCTAAAGCCTTCAAAACTGAGTTCAAAGTTTATTTACTATGTTGTCAATACCAAAAATTATCAATATCTTCAAAACTAGACTTGATCTTGCAATGAAACTTTACTGGCAAACTATTATGACAAAAGTGAACCTCAAGGGAATAAAATAGAGTATTCTAAGCTCAAACAAAAAACTTACTAAAAATAGTAATTTTCCAAAAATAAAAACTCTCCATAAGATAGCCCTTATTGAAAAGAAACCAGAAATTTTTTTTGGTGATGCAAGATTTCCCTTACATCCAAGATGCTCTTGCATCCAAAGGTTATATCAAAGAGTATTTGATATGAGATTCTTTAATCTAACCATTTTCAATTAATTCCTTCCAATGTAACATCTTAAAAATGTGTGATTTCAACAAAAGTCAAGATATTTGAAAAAGTGTAACCCACTATTGTGGGTTCACCCAGTACTAACCTATTGAAACTAACTATTTGAATAATTCAAAGGACATTAAGGTGCAATAGGTATTTTGAATCATTTAGAGCACATCATGGAAGGAAGTTGTTAATGAAGCAATGAGCAGTATCCTAGATGTTCCTTTCATAGAAGATTTCTTAAGAGTAGTTGGAAAAGCATTTATCTTCCTAACTACTTGTATACTTGGATATATAGAGAAAATGTAGGAAGATATTTGGTTTGAGTAGTGGTTGGAAAAAGTCTACTCTATTCGACTCTTTTCTATTCTTAGTTTATAATTAATAATAAAAGTACCTGTAAGAATTTTCGTAAGGTAATGAATGTAATGTCAAGATCTATAATCTCCATATATAGCACAAATAATAGAGAAAAGATTATATGATCAAATGAGTAGGGTATGTGCAGGATCATGGTATGCCAAAAAGTCACGATGTGAAAAAGAAGTCCTGATTGATAGAGTCTTTGAAAAACAACTATAAATATCAAACAATATAACATTTTTTAAATTTGAAATATACATCACATTCTATGCTTCACCTAATACAATAATAATAAACAATTATTTTAATTTGATGAAGTTTAGACTAAGTTAAGGTGTTCAGACACAAGAGTTTTTATAATCAAAAAATTTGTAGAAGAAAAATCATAATTAATTATTTACTTGGGAAATTTTTTTTTAAAATATACATAACATACAGACATAATTCTATTACTTTTATCTAGAATCTTATAAAAAAATATTATCATTTTATTTTGTTTAATGTGGTCAGACATACACCTACTTGTTATCTTTCTAGTCCTGATTGATAGACTTATTGAAAAATGACTATAACTTTCAAACTGTTTAACATTTTTGAAATCCAAAATATGTGTCACATTCTATGTTTTTCCTACTACAAGAAAAATAAAAAAAGTTTTCAATTTGATAAAGTTTAGACTAAGTTAACATGGTCAGACACGAGAGTTTTTGTATTCTGGAAAAGTTGTAGAAGAAAAATCATAATTAATTATTTACTTGAAAAAAATTACAAAAAAAGCATTTGTCACATCCGGACATGAGTCTACTACTTATATCTAGAATCTTGTAAAAAATATTATGATTTGATTGTGTTTAAGGTGGTCAGACATACACCTTATTTTTTTCCTGAAATTTTTGTACTACTACATTGAAATTTGAAAATTTCAACATATAGAGTAATTATTTTTCAAAAAAGGCCTAGCATCTTAGAGACTAAATTTAATTTTCTATAGATTTTCCTGTTACATATTTTTGATATAATATTTATAACTTGTCCAAATTTTTGTGTCAAGTTACCTAAACTTGATTTTTTGAATTTTCATTGCCACTTAAGGGCGTAGTTTGGCATACCATGATCCTGTCCATACCCAATAACTCCATAATGATCAAATTATAATATATACATACAATCTAGATGTACCTAAATATATGGGCAATGTATGATAACTAGGAGATATGCAAGTGATAACTATTAATCGCACTAGGTGTAATCACATGTCCACCAAAGGTGGATCATCCTCCATTGTAAAACAAAATATGTGAAACATGTGCAATAATAAGAGGATGATAATGTGATTAGATCACTATAGGTGGATCTCAAACATTAAGAGGTGGGTCTCCTACACCATGTGCTAAAATGAGATGCAAAATCTCAGGTGTCTATACGAAAACTAATATGTAAATACATTATCATTAGTAAACTTAGTAAGTAAAGTGTAATTAGTAAATATTTAGTTACACCATTAAATGACACCTGAGAATGTATCTATATAATTCCAAACAAAGCCACTAAAGTTATAAAATTGAGGATCAAGAAAGTACAATCACCAAAAATAACAATTTCTACAAAATCTATGAACCAAAAATAGAAAATAGTTACAACACTAAAAACTTCAAGAAATTATACACAAAATAAAAAAATAATTGCACTCAATTTTGAGACTGGATGACCAAGTTATGGCCTCTCAAAGTTGGACTACCAAATCAAAACTACAAATGGTGAGGGGTCCAATTTTTTTTAAGATTGATGATGTCAAAAAATCCACTAGCTTAACTTTGATAATAAAGCTCAATTTTGATAGTCAAATGGATGAAAATTTAGCATACTATATTGATGATGCAAGCATGAGCTTAAAATTGTCGTCCAAACGACCGTAGTTGCATTTTGAATTCATCCAAATTTGATGGTCAAATGACTATCAAATTTTCCATAACAATATTATTATCAAATATGTGATTAAATTTGATGGTGAGACACTTGTCAAACCAAAACAAAAAACACTCAAATGACACATATACACTTGTCAAATTTAAGATAGTAAAATACTACACAAATAAAAATTTGTACCCGTTCCTCGTGGATGTTGATGTGGGTATCTTGCTGATGTGGAAAACCACATGGGTGAGGCAGATGTCTCCATGTGTCTTCCAATTATTGGCTCACATGTATTGTATCTTCCAACTTGCCAAGCTGAGTATTCAGATGAGTCGACCTCGCTAGTTGGTTGACTGGCCAAGCTAGTTGGGTGAGCTCGAGTTTGACTAAACAGGGCATGCACTTAGGAGTTTAGTCCCACATTTATGAGATGTGGGTTCAATTCCCACCTTATATACACTGATATGTAATAGTGAAGTGGCTTAACAACCATAGTTATATCTTGATCAGATCTCGCTGGTGCTTTTGTTTTCTGCTCTCAGGTTATTTGAGGTGCGAGGGGTCAAGGGTTGAGTACCTGATCCCAACTTGATTGTGATGACTTGATCTAATTTGAATTGTAAATAAATGAGATTCAAGATATGACTGCCTATGCTCTATCGATCTGATACCTTCATAACCCGATTTGTCCAACACACAGGCCTGATAGACCAAATTTGTTTTGCGAGAAAAAAATATTTTCAAAAATAGGAAAAAAGTAAATCCAAAAAATTTATAGAAATGGAAACAATAATCATATCTAAAATAAAAAAAATTTCCAAAAACCATTACTGAAATGTAGATTGGTCCTTGGGGTCTGATTTGCAAAAACATTTTGCCTCAAATTTGATTTTTTCCCAAGGTAGGAAAATTTATAGTAGAAATTCACTAGAATGGCCACCCAGATGCAATGGTGAGCTTTGATATTCTTCAAAACACTCCCAAAAAGTTTTGATTCCAAATTCGGTTTGTAGCCTTCCAAAAGTTGAAGAAAATATGCCTCTCCAACGAATATGCAATGAAGACTCCTATATCTTTGATACCATGTAAGAATTTTCCTAAGGAAATGAATGTAATACCAAGATTCAGACTCAATAGATGGCACAAATAAGAAAGACAAAATGATATGATCAAATGAATAAATCCATAATGCTCAAATAATAATAAATACATACAATGTAAATTTTCTTAAATTAATAGGCAATATATGATAACTAGGAAGTACATGCAAGTGATAACTTATCAATTACACTAGGTGTAATCACATGTCCACCAAATGTGGATCATCCTCTATTGTACAATAAAGTATGTGCAACATGTGAAACAATGAGAGGATGATAATGTAATAATAGCACTAAAGGTGGATCTCACACATAAAAAGGTATGAGATGACAATTATCACCACCTAAAGGGGTGAACCCACAATAGTGGGTTACACTTTTTTCCCTGAACGGACACTAAACTCTACATTTTGAAAAAAAAATTCAGATTCAGATGCATATTATCGTAAACCATTTGAAATCATAAGATGAAGTAAATTAGAGTCTTTTAAGATTTTTTATCTAGATTCTAAATATATTTTTTATTTTATTTGAATTATTTTTTCTTTCTCCCACGAAAACTCGTATGTTGCTGAAAATGTCATTTTCAAAGAGTTACATTATTTTCATAGAGCATAACTTTTTTTCTAAAATAGATATCAATGTGATTCTTTCGAAATTAGTTTTGTAACATCCATACGAAGGGCATGAAATTGGTTTGATGACATTATCATGATTATTTCATATTTTATTAATGTTTGAAGTTGACTAAACTGTAATTTTGACATACCTTGACTACATAGCTTATAACTTGTCGTATATTTGTCCAATTTCTTTTATTTTTATTTTTATGGAAAGATAATTTAAATACCTAGGGCATGGATATTTTTTTTAAAAAAAATTTCTCTCATTTACTATTTTTCCATAAGCGTCAAACATAGAGGTACACATACGGTGAAATATCTATGTTTAGTAAAACTAAAAATACAAAGTCATAATAAACTTAATATATATTAACATTATAATCATTGGAAATATTTTTCTCACTAGTACCATACTACATAGATAGGTTTTTCAAATTGATTCATTTGATCTCCCAAAAGATAAAGTCAAAGTGATTTTTTGTCAACATTTTAATAGGTATGAAGGAGACTCCATTGCAGGTATGAATGAGGAGTATAGAGGTTATATCAATGTTTTTTTAATCTAAGAGGCTTTGAGCTAACCATTTGTAATTAATTCCTTCAAATGGAACCTCTCAAGGCTTAAATAATCATATTTTATTAAAAAAGTGTGATTTCAACAAAAATCAACATGTCTAAAAAAGTGTAACCCATTATTGTGGGGTCACCCAAAGTGGAATTCTTGTACACCACATGCTAAAATGAGATACAATCTCCTAGGTGTCTATATGAAATCTAATATGAAAATGCATTATCCTAAGTAAACTTAAGAAAAGTACAATTAGTAAATATTTAATTACACCAACATTACTCTTCCTAGATTTTAGGGATTGAGGTGTTTATCTAATAAGTGTTGAAACACTAAAGTTCTATTACCTATTAGTGTCTTACACTTAGTCATTTTCTAGGAAATGTTGTTCGATCATCACTATGACCGAGTCATCATATATAGGCTGAGTCATGTATCCTACATTTACCAAGCAGTAGTTTCTACCAAGTAAAACTATGGTCACCAAGTACTTATGTATTATCCGAGTCATCTTTTTCTGAGTTATGTAAAGAAGACAATGCTAAGCACCAGGCTATAAAGATCAATGAATGTCGAGTACCTAAGACATCCAATGCCAAGCAAGTTAGAATTGACATATGTTTTTTTTATGGCACAAACACTTAGGTAAACTATTTTGGCAAACATTCATATTTGTTTTATTGTTTATTGAGGAAATCATGGAGGTGATTATGCTTTTGGTTTGTAATTATTAATCCCTATGCAACTCTTAGAACCAATCAAAATTAGGCAAGGTTAAGCGGAAAAATAAGCTAATCTAGATTGTAGATCTCAAATCTTTGAGAGAGTAAAATATCTATATAAGATTTGGTTGGAAACCCTAAAACGTAGTATGATGTAGAGAAGAGTATGAAGGAGATCTCATACTTTCAGAGTAGAGAAGTTTATTGTTAGAGTTCAGTGGCCGAGCATAATATAATAAAGAAGTGAAGACCAGAACATAGATATATTTGATAAAGGAGATCAAATCTATACTCTAAGGAGAAGATATGTAATCAGCATCATGGTGCAAACTGAAGGATCAGGTACTTAGATATTTTAACAAGTGTATCAGAGTATGCAAGGGATATTCACAAGAAGAAGGAATAGACTATGGTGAAACTTTTGCACATGTAGAAAGACTTTCAGGAGTCCATATATTACTTGCATATGATACACATAGGACCATCAAAGTATATCAAATGGATGTGAAACCAACATTTCTAAATGAAATTCTTGAGTAGGAGGTCTACATAGAATAACCTAAAGGTTTTGTTGATCCAAATTAGAAGAACATGGTATCTAGACTGCACAAAGCTTTATATGGATTGAAGCAAGCACCAAGAGCATGGTATGAAAGACTGCATTCTTATCTTATTAGTATTGGCTTTGTAAGGACAAGTGAAAACATCAATTTGTACATGAAAGGAGAAACTGATGATAACATTTTGATTCTTGAAATTTTTGTTGATGATATAATTTTTGGAGGACATGATTTGATTTGCAAATCTTTTGTTGATGAGACGAGAATAGAGTTTGAGATCTCAATGTTTGGAGAACTTAAATTCTTTTTCAGTTTGCAAATTATACAATAGAGTGATGGGATCTTCATCACACAATCAAAGTACATTAAGGAAGTATTGAAAACTTTTGGCTTGGAAGATGCAAAATTGGTAGGGACACTAATGGTGATACGATGTAAATTAACTAAAGATGATGAATCAACCAAGGTAAATCAGACCTTGTATAGATTGATGATTGGAAAAATGATGTATGTAGTACATAGTAGGCCTGATATACCATATGTTCAAGGATTTTTTTAGTGGTGAATATTCGCCAATTGGCGAATATGTCACGATCGGGTGATAGAAATTGGTGAATAAAATGATC
This sequence comes from Chamaecyparis obtusa, assembly GCA_027943335.1. Classification (NCBI taxonomy): domain Eukaryota; kingdom Viridiplantae; phylum Streptophyta; class Pinopsida; order Cupressales; family Cupressaceae; genus Chamaecyparis; species Chamaecyparis obtusa. Next base: position 46,302 of record BSBK01013603.1, on the reverse strand, counting down.
ATAAATAGGTCAGATCATTCGCCCAGATTTTATAAAATGGTCATATAGTGGTCGGAATGTTCACCACTATTATTATGTAATTTCAGTTTTGTAGTTGGGTTCTTTGCCCATATTTCTCTTTACTGTTTACTCTTATTCGCCATGGATTAAATTGAGTGTCTCTTTTGAGGATCATCATTTGCCAAATTCCCATTTTCCTATGTGAAATTTTTATTTGTCCTAGGATCCAATTCGCCATGCATCACATGCAATGGGGTCCCAAATTCCCGCCCTATTCGCCCACTTGATTACTTGAAATTACGCGGGGTTCACCAAATATTAGTTCTTATCATATGTAACAGTCGGCCCATTCACCAAAATGGATGATGCTGATTATGAGGCAAAATCTGATGGCAGATATGAAAATGGTTTATTTGTAGTTGTCTATTTAAGATATATGAGTTTCATTATTGAAACATGTCGGAAAGAAGGAGCCTTTGAGAGATTTTCATTTAGTACTTAGTAGCATAATAACTCAGTTGATTCTGAGCTTAGAGCTCACAATTGCGATTGGTAGCGAACCGGAATGACTACGACTATGAGTTTGTAGTATTTTATTGCAGCCTTAATTTGATGGAGATGTCATAGTCAAATTTAAACAGGAAGAGGACTAATGAAGGTGGAGATGTCCAAGAGAGGCCAATGAAATGCAGAAATATATCTTCATACTTTGGTGGGGGTAGACACAATAGTGTTGGTCAAAGTGAGGAAGGTACATCATCAGAGGACTTGCACAATCTCAACCTACATAGGAGTCTATTCAACAAATTGGGGAGCCTAATAAATCTGGTGACGAAGTTGCAAAACCTGATATCTCTAATGAAGATGACCTTGAAGAAGAATATCTAGTAAATAACTAGTACCAGGATGAATCAATCGACTTCGGTGATGATGATGGTGCAATTAATAGTAACACTAAAGGGAGAGGAAAATTGAAAGAAAAAATTGATCGTCAATGGGAGATGGCCAGGAGATTTAAATTTGATTGGGTAGAAAAGTATCCATTCATTGAGCCTGTGGACAATCCAATTGTAGGTGAGCCACCAGTAGAATGCATATGTACGATTTGTAGTTGGAAGTATAAAAAGGAAAAGCAGTTGCATCTTAAACTAGACACCATAGAGAAACATGTTGGTAAGATTTACGAAACCTCAACTGTAGATGGAAAGGAAATAAAAGTGGTAAGATATAAAACAAAGGAGAAATGTCAACATAAAAGGAATGCTGAGGAATATTATTTGTTTTAGAAATTTAACATGAAGCCTGGTGAAGTTCAAGGTTCTATTAATGCTATTTTTGCAAAAGCAAGTGAAGTAGAAGAACGCAAAAAAGTTGTTCAATTAAGTAATGTTTTCCATATTTTGAGTAGAGGGCATCCAATGATAGACTATCTAGTTCAATGAGTGGTTTGTTACACTTTTTGAAAGTTCCTAACTATCCTGTCAGTCATTGGTCGATAAATAGTGGATGAGAATGGGCAAGTAGTATCGCACAGGTTGAAATAGAGGATGTACAAAGAAAAATAAAAGAGTCAACCTTTATTGCATTGTCCTTAGATGAAGTTACAACAATAGATAATACGTCGTGGGTATGCATGCATGTTTATACTATATAGAATAATGTCCGCCAACCACATCTACTAACTATTGCTAAATTGAGAGACAATGCGACAACAGAAACTTTATTTCAGTTAGTAAAGATCCATTTAATTGAATATGGAGCTATGGATGAATTGACAATAGCGAAGAAGTTGATCTGTGTTGGAGCGGATGGAGCTTCAGTAATGCAAGGTCAAAGGAATGGTCTTTGCACAAAGATGCAGGCTTCTTGTTCACCATATGTTGTTGGCATTCACTGTATGGCCCACAGGATGAATCTTGCTTTTAGAGTTGTGAAGAAGTTTCCTTCAGTAAACAAGGTTGAAGATTTAGTAAGAGAGTTGTACGCATATTTTTGTCGAAGTCCCAAATGTTTTAGGGAATTTCAACACTTTGCTGATGGAATTACCAATGGAAACAAGCTTCTTAAAGATGTTGATACCAGATGGATTTCTTTGGATGGACTAGCACATTGAGTATTTTCCGAATATCAATCTTTGATTGGACTGATGTACGAAAATTGAAACAATGCAAAAAATCAGAGATGTGGCCACTTGCTTCACAGGTTAAGCAATATAGAGACACTTTTGACTTTGGCATCTCTTCTTCCCATGCTAGAAGAAATGATGTTAATTATGAAAAAATCCCAGCAAAGAGCCATGTATATTGCAGAATATGCTCACTTGCATAAAATTTCATGCCAAGCCCTCGATAGTCTCTATCGTACTGACCTAAATTTATCCGATGATAGATTTAATCACTGGCAGAAACTAACAGATTTGGATGATCCTGATAATTATTTAAAGATCATTGAAAATGGAGATTTATGTGTTTGTGTAAGGGGATTTCAGATACCAATGTACTACAGTGCCCCAAAGAAGCGAGCTACAAGAGTTACAAGGGAAGAGTTTACCAAGATCGTCGAGTCTATAATAGCTAATGCAAGGGACATAGCCTATAGAGTTTCATCTGAAATAAGATCATGATTCCCATATGATCAACTGCTTGAGGCCATGGCAATTGTGCTTCCTCAATATTGGTCCTTCAACTCTAAGGAAGATTATCGTAAAAGGTTGTTGACTTTGATAAAGGAATTTTGCAAATCTATAGAATTCAATGGAGTGACTATCAAAGGAATATTAGATGAGGGTCTTCTTAGATAGAAACCAAGCACCTTTGCAAGGACTATGAAGCATCAATATCAATTAATGCATAACCCACATGAAGAGGGCTCGGCAACAAAGCTTTGGACAGAACTAAAACATAGCACAATGTTGCGTGAAGAAATTTTAGAGTACTTCAAGCTTGCTGATATATGTCAAACCATGATATTGGCTTCAGTGGAGGATGAGAGAGTTTTCAGTGCTTTGGGCTTCCTAAAATCAAAGCTAAGAAAGAAACTGTTAGGCCATTTTCCAGTCAATGCAAAAATCCAACGAAAATGGCCTTTTTCCCTGCAGTCTTTGTTATGTTGTCTCTACCCGGCCTGCAGTCACAGTTTTAACTTGCAAAGAAGATCCATAGTGTTTCATGTTGTGTGCTCTTGGCCCCATGCTATTTAGTGTATCACCCTGCTCCAGCCCAGATCGCACCTCCTAAATCACAAAACCCAAGTTATTCAAGTTTTAAGGTCTATAGGAAACAATTTCAAAATCTACCACAGTGTCGAAAACCCACAGTGTTTTTGAAAATCCATGATGTTTTCAGTCTGTGTGAAAACCTTCATTGTCTTTGACCTTATGCTTTCCCGCTTTTGTGCGCTTATCTTTTGGCGTCAGAAACTTTGTATGTTTTCAACCTCGCACTTCTGTCCTATTTGATGACGTTTCCTAACTGCGCAAGTGCGATCATTGGTGGGTCCCAGTTCTTCTTAGTTGCCCGGTGTGGTTCAAGTTCAGATAGAATCTATGGCTATCACTTGTTCGCATGGAAAATTTGCACAAAGTTTATCTCTCACGAAGTTGCGACCGATTGCCACCTGTCCTGTGGACTCGGGTCTTCAAAGGGTTTCAAATGATTGGTTGTCGCATGATCGCATGTCAGAAATTTCTGACATGTGACCATGCGACCGATTGAAACATGTCCCAGTGAGCCCATCTCAGAGGGCTCTAATAGATTGTTAACGGGTGTGCAGGATCAACGATCCTCGCCATATCGCGAGGGAAAGATGCAAGCCTTTTAATCTACGTGCTTTAACAAGAGTCGTTGATGTGGTATGAAGGCCATTGGATTTTCTTGTATGGGCGTGCAGTGGGACCTGTATGCTCGGTGGCACTGATGTGTCAATTTTCTATTGGTTGCCTATGATGAGTTGGATTTCATGTCAGTGGGGCCCGGTATCAGAGATTTAATATCTACGGTTGGCGTGTGATCGGAAGGAATATTCTTTCCCCATGTGATCATGCGCCCACCATCCGATTGAATGCCGACGGGTTTGTTTGCAGTGGGCCTGCTGTCAAAGGATGTTGAGGTGGTAGGGTTCTAGTTGATGTAGGGTAGAGATGTGGGCCCAGTGGTCAGAGCCCTTTCAATCCTACGGCTGCCACATGACCGCAAGGAATATTCTTTCCCCTTGCGATCATGTGACAACCATCCAATCTTGCAGTGTTTAAAAGGGTTGATGGGCGGTGGGTCCTGTGTCAGGTGACTTGGTGGTTGTAGCGAATGGTGGTGTGACATGAGGCATCAGGTGGCCCTAGGTGGGGTCTAAGGTTTGGTGGAGTGGATAAGGATCTGGCGGTGCTAAAAAATTTTCTTCTTGTTTGCTGGTTCGCGCAGTGTTTTGGCGATCCCTAGTTCATTTGGCGATTCAGCGAATAGTGGTCGCGTGATTGCTAAGTTTTTTAGCGATGGTGGACAGTGTCTCATGAACTGGCAGAAGTTCTTCGGTCGCTAGTTCGCCAGATAAAGTGAGGCTGGTGTTTCGGCGACATGGAGGCTTGTTGCATGTTCGCATAGCCCGTTTCCTGGCTATGCAATCATGCGACCACTGATGGTATCGCGGTTGCGGAGTTATGATGTGGGGCCACAATTTTTAAAGCGATGTAAAGTGCATGGGGCCCACGACTGTTGTGAGGTTAATTTGACCACTTGATTTACCGAGAAAGGGAAAAGATCAATGGCCATGTTTTAAATTTTGTCGATTAGCCGTTGCATTTGAATTGAAACTTGCAGATGGTTTCCAACGACAAAGGGTACCATTTTTATGGAATTCAATGCAGAAAGAACCCTATTTGGTGAGAAGTGATTGGTTTTCTGTGTGCTCCAGGATGTCTAGTGCTCATTTGCAGAGCATGTACATTGCAGTTGTGGCTCAAGGCATGTTGCAGGGTGTCCTTTTGAGCCTAGTTTTGTGATCCTTTGTACTTGCAGAGAAGACTTTCATAATTAAGGATCAGTTCAAGATTTCCTCTTTCCTAGATTGGATGTGTTTCCCGCCCTTGAATTAAATTCATGATTGTTTCTAGTAGGTTGGGTGGTTGAAACCCTAACCCTAGTCATCCGTAGCTTGTTGCAAATTTCCAAGATGACTAGGGGGGTATAAGTTGCAGACTTTTTGAGTTTGTAGGGGTTCCAATTCTTTTGGTTTTGGTCCGAGATTGTTGATAGTGAAAATTTGAACAAGGAGAGCCTGGATTTAGGGTTTGTTTCCTTTGGCATTTTGTCATTTGGTAATGTATTGATCTTGCAAGTCTTAGTGAGAATATTTTGGATTCCAATCTCATATTGGTGTATGTCTCTTTGTTTTTATCTTGAGCTCATATATGTTGATTGCACAAAGTGGGTTAGCATATGGTAAACAAAGAGTATTTTGGGGTTATCTTTGAGTTCCTAACAAAGTTGGGATTAAAGTCTTTAAGGTAAGTTCAGTGAGTGTATGGCAAGATAAGGATTTGATGTCCTGATATGTGAGTGAGGGGAGTAATAGGCAAAGCACTTACTCTGAGTCTATATATGTTTGAGTTAAGGTTTTAGGGTGATATAGGTTGTTAAATGACTTTCTACCCTGGGATAAGGCATTGATCCATTCTCTGGAAGCAATCCATCATTAGCAATCACACACACACACAATTAAATGATAAACCTTTCAATCAGATAGTAAAGGGTATAGTTATATATTGTTTAGAGACTCCTTTGAAGAATTCTATCAAGAGTACACCCGCCTGAGCATTGAGGCTCAAAGTGTAGGAGGATCTCCTTGATCTTTGTTAATTGGCCCTCTTCCTTGTACACTTTGGAGTGGTGATAGAGTCAAAGTTTCATTACAGTTATTCATCAAAGTATAAATCTACAAGTTTTGAAGATCAAAGGGAACAACCAAAAAAATGATGACTCTGCTGGGGAGAATGATTATGAAGATATGCATGTGTTAGGTCTCTGGTTGTAGTCATATTGAAGTATTCAAAATCTTATTGACTAGATAGACCTGCCCATCTAAGCCATCAACAAGACAATGATTCTGCTGGTAAGAATCTAGAGAGGAAGGTGGTAAGTGTGTTCTTTTTTTCCTATTGTGTTTCAAAGATTTCCCATCTAGGTGGGTGGCGACTCAAAGGTTAGAACCAGTGCTGCATATTGATAAATCATGGATAAGAGGAGAAATACTAGGTCTTTTATTAGAAAGAATCCAGAGGTCACTTTGGAGCAGCTACCTAGACAAGAAAAGAAGAGCTGGATTAGAAGGAATGGTGAGTCTACTAGTGCTCCCATGAAAGAACAAAGAAATGCTAGAGCTAGAGTACCACATGTATCCTCAAGTGAGGATGGTTCATAAGATGGAGTTTCTAAATCAGATGGTGGTCACTCTGAAGAGAGATTCTATGATACCCCTGAGTCTGCATTTCAGGACAAAGGTCCATTGCCTACAGGTCAGAATGAACAAAATAGAGATATGGGTTTAGAGGTTGACCTCGATCTTGATGAAGATCATTTTAGAGGAGAACCCATGAGACATAGGCAAGTTCACTTCCCATATCAAAATATTCCTGATATGGATGTGTCATCTGGTTCTGATGACATTATGGTGGATCCTGATGACTTGAATGCACTAAGGTTGTAGTTGGCAGAGCAGGATGCCATACATAAAAGATTACAGGAGGAGAGAGAGGCTGAAAAGGTGAATGCTTTGATAGAGAGGCAATCTCTTCTTAGAAAAATAAATGAAATGAAGGAGAGAAACAAAATGCTTGCTTCTGCTCCTAGAACTCTGTAGCATGATGTTTTTGGTGATCTTGATGCCTTGAGGAGTGAGCAAGAGTGCTTGCTTTAGGATCATGAATTTGATAGGGAGGGACCTATGGCTAGACAAGTGCAAAGTTATGTCCCTTTGCCTAAAGATAAAGATGGGCATAGGATCACTAGACCTCCTATTATCATTAATGAGAAAGGAAAGCAGAAGATGGTGGGTGACCAAGCAAGCAAATCAGTGAAAATACCAGGGATCCCACCACCTGATTCAAATAAGGACACTGAAATGGAGAGAAGGAGAAAAGAAGATGAGGACCTTGCAAGAGAACTAGAGAGAGCTGAGGTTGAGGCTTCCATTGTAGAAAAGAAAAGGAAGATCCAATTTTTGAGGGCTTCTTCAGCTAATGCTCTTGGCCCATCTGCTACTGAACTAGGTATGCCATCTATGACTACTGCTATTCCACTTAGTAATGCTACTAGTTCATTTCCTTCTTAATCTGCTAGGATAGGTGCAGATCCTAGGCAACAGTCAAATGCATGAATAAATATAGATGCTAATGTTGATCCTAGGGTTAATACTAGTTCGAGCTTTCAAAGAAGACCTATGCAACTAGAAGGCTATAGGCAAATAAGTTTTGATGGAATTCCTGGCTATCCAAATGCTTTTCCAAATGATATTAGAGATAAGGTACCTAAGTTTGCTGGTAATAATGCTATTAGTTGTGAAGAGAATCTTAGGTTATTTGTTGATATGCTTTATGATTATGAGGTAGAGCATGAGGATATAGTCATGAAACTATTTGTTCAATCTCTAATGGAGGATGCTAGAGATTGGTTTAAGAGGCTTCCTGATAGATGTATTGATACTTGGGACTCTTTTGAGAAATGTTTCAAAGAGCAGTATGGTGATAGGCCTAATGCTAGTTTCATGTTGAATGAATTCAACACCATAAGGAAAAATCAGAATGAGTCTGCAGCTGAATTCAACATGAGATTTCAGAAGGGTATGCATAAGTTGTTCCAAGTTATGCGGTTAGATGACAATGTTTGTCTAACTACATACTTCAATGCATTTGATGGGAAGATGGGATATTTATTAAGGGATAAAGAACCAAGAACTCTTAGGGATGCTTTAAGGATTGCTGTCAATATTGAGAACAACATGAAAATATCAAAAAAATTGGGTGGAAAGAGAGATGACCCAAAGTTGTTTGGGGACAAGAAATATATGAAAGAAAATGATAAGAATGTTGGATCTAGGAGGCAAGAAGAAGATAAATTGGATAAGGTGCTTAATGCATTGTAGGATTTGAAGGCACCTGCAAATAGGAACATCAGTGCTCCTACCAATGAAAGGCCTCAATTCAACAACAATTTCAATAAATAGAATAGACTGTAGAACTACCCCTACAACACCCAATGGAAGGATGGCAAGCCCATTATCCCTGCTGCAAGAGGAAACAATGACAGAGGTGTCCCTGACCCTTTGCATAAGGCTTCAATAAATGTCATGGAGAACATATCTTGGTGTGTTGCATGCCAGTCCCCTCATTTTGCAGAGCATTGTGTAGTTGCACAATCTATGGCTGCAAATCAAGATTGTGGCAATGAGGAGATAGAAGAAGAAGAAGAAGAAGATGATGTTGGATGCAACATGGTTTCTTCATATCTAGGATATGAAGATGATTCTGATTTTGATGAAGAGGCAGATGTAAATGTGAAGAGACATAATTAGGCCCTTTTTCATCAAGAGGTTTTTTCTGATGATGAATGCATTGATCAGAAAACATGTAACATGAATTCTTCTCCCAAGCCAATAAATTTGAGAAGACCTTCTAGAGAAGAGATGGATAGGATTACTATAGAAATGATTGCCCAGGTGCAAACTAGAGGCATGGTGGCAAGGAATACAAATGATAAAGCTACAGGAATGTTTATAAAGAGTACCAACTCTGGAGAACCTAATGAGATCAAATCAAACGTTGATCACATGGTGAAATTCAAGAATGTAAAAGGTAGGCATTGTGAGCCTAAGGGAGTTGGAATTGAAAAGGTCTCTAGTGAGATTGAGAAGACAGATAACACAATGGCTAGGATTGAAAAAGTGAGGGTGGTTAGTACACCTAATGTGTCAGACAAGCAAAAGGACGTTAAGGCAGTGCAGATTTAGATTCCTGCTTCTACCCCTGTTGACATGTTATCTGTACTGTCACAAATTACAGTTAAGGTTCCATTGTCAGAATTGTTGAGGATCCCTGAACATAAAGATAAAGTTGTTGCATGAGTTGGTAATACTCACAAAAATGATACTTCATGCAATGGATCTCAAGATAAAGCTTTGATGGATGTTGCTGCTCAGGGAATTGTGTCTCAAATTCCTCCAATATATTTGGACAGTTCTGTCAATTGCAGCCTTGAAAATATTGACCCATTCTTCTTAAGTGTTCTTGTGAATGGGATGAAGTTAAGAAATTGTATGATTGATAGTGGTGCCTCTAATACTGTCATGCCTTTCAAAATCATGGAGAGGTTGGGCCTTAAAGTTGATACAGTGGAGGGCAGGTGTTGTGTAATGGATCAGAAGGAGGTACCAGTTATTGGGACTATCAATGCAATGCCATATAGGTTGGTATCATATCCAGAGAAAGAGCTAACAATGAGTGTTTTAGTGGTGGATATCCCTCCTTATTATGGGATGCTGCTGTCTAGAAGGTGGAGTGCTGCCATGGGTGGAAGTTTACAGTGTGATTTGTCCTATGCAACTTTCAAGATTGATGATCAGTTTGTCAAGATTGAACGAGAGCCAAGAGTATGCCACATGATTGAGAGAAACATAGATAATGAAACTACATGTTTTCTGGATACTGATGTTAATGCTTTTAGGGAAAAGATCCCTGTATTTGAAAATGAACATATTTTGTCACCTATCTCTATTGAATTAGGTGTTGATTTTGTGAAGAGTAATTTGTGGGTGATTTACTTTGATGGTGCAAATTGCAAAGATGGTGTAGGAGCAGGTATTTTACTTATTTCTCTTGATGGAAACACCTACAAGTTCTCTTTCACATTGAATTTCTTTTGTACCAACAATATAGTAGAATATGAGGCCTTGTTGTTAGGATTGAGGTTGGCACAAAAGCATGGTATTAAATGTCTAAATGTTATTGGTGATTTTGAGTTGGTGGTGTCCCAAGTCAGGTCAGTGTATGCTTCCAAGAATAGAAGATTGAAACAATATAGGAATGTCGTTTGGGATTTGATTGAACATTTTGATGCCTTCAATATTGAGTGGAAGGATAGGAGTAACAACAAGGTGGCTGACTTGTTAGCCAATAATGCAATCAACCCCAATGATGTCACATTCTCTGGTATCTCTAAAGTTGAAATTCAGGCTAGGCCTAGTATACCAAATAATGTTGAGTATTGGCAAGTTTTTGATGATGATAATGATATTTTGAAGTTTATGGATTGCAAGGATCAGTATCATGGTCAGGAATTTGATTGTTCAGCCTTGGTTGAGTCAGTAGGAGAAAGGGAGGTTGTCTTAGGCAATGAGGTCATTCAGCTTAGAACTAACAAGGTGCCCAAGGGGCTTGTTGTTTTGGAGACTATCTTTGACAACCAAGATAGAGTTCAAAAGAATATCAAAGGAGAAGATCATACTGATCTTGAGGAGATAAATCTTGGATCACATGAGGCACCTAAGAAAGTATACATTCATAGAGATATATCTCAAAAGCTAAGGAGACCTTTGATTGAATTATTGAGGAAATTTAGGCATGTTTTTGCATGGTCATATGATGACCTAAAGGTTTATAGAGAGGATTTATTTCAGCATGTTATTCCATTGGAAGAAGATGCTAAACCTTTCCGACAAAAACAAAGGCCTATTAATCCTACTTTGGCACCCAAGATGAAAGAAGAATTAATGAAGATGAGAGATATTGGCATTATTAAGCCTATAAGGCATTCTTCTTGGGTGTCAAACCTTGTTCGTGTAAGAAAAAAGAATGGTGACATCAGGCTTTGTGTGGACTTCAGGAATTTGAACATCAGCTCATTGAAAGATAATTATTGTTTGCCCAATATGGAGGCTATGTTGGAAACAATTGTCTGAAGGAAATTGCTACTCAATTATGTATTGTCCTTGATGTCACACAATGTCATAGTCTGCAGAAATCTACTTCTACCGAGCTCAGTCGGTCTGCCAGACAGGAATATTAATGCTTACCGAGTCCACTCGGTTGTCGAAGAAAAGTAGTATTTACCGAGTTCACTCGGTTGCCGAAGAAAAGTAGTATTTATCGAGTTCACTCGGTTGCCGAAGAAAATTTAGTGTTTACCGAGTTCACTCGGTTGCCGAAGAAAATTTAGTGTTTACCGAGTTCAGTCGGTTATCAAAGGTAAAGAATTGTCGGTGTTTACCGAGTTCCCTCGGTCACCAAAAGATTATAGAAAGATATGGTCACCGAGCACTGTCGGCCCTTGAAGGATTTTTGCAAATAGAGTTTACTTAATTCAGCCGACTGTTATACTAAATAATGTCGATTTGACTAATCCAAAATCATATAAATAAAAGGTCAAATGTGAAAAGTAACAACAACATAGCAGAAGATTTACAGAAGAAAAGAAGGAATGGTATATGCGAATTTGTGAAGGATGTTCAGATATCCTTGAGGAGCAACAGAGATTTATTTGATCAGAAAGGATCAGAATTATGCAGAACAGAGATCTGTAATCAGCAAGACAGTTGCATTATTATACAGGTTACTTTCTCATTTTTACCTTCTTATCATTGTAACAGTGAATTCTAAATCTCTTAACCGAGTTGGTTTAACAACCATAATATAAATCCTCTAATAAGGTGACAATTCCATTGAATTGTTTTCAAGACCTCTTACCAGGCCACTCCTTGCAGGGTGTTTTAAATCCTTTAACAAGGTCACACCTAACAGTGTGTTTTGTAACCTTTTACCGGGTTGGCTTCTAACCGGGCATCACTTCAGAAAAGTGAAAATCAGTATCTAGATACATTGGTGGTTTTTCCCATATTGGGTTTCCACGTTAAATCTTGTGTCTCTTGTGTTCTTAATTGCTTTCTCAATCATATACATGTGCTGATGAATATCTAAAGATAATATTGATAATACTTTCTGCATCTTCAAAGTTACTGCAATCTATTTACCGAGTGCTAAAACAGACAACATTGTTAAGATATCTTAAAGGATCTACAAAGAATTAATTGTGAAGTGTTTTTATGGTTGACTGATTCACCCCCCCCTCTCAGTCACTTCATCCATATTCCATCAATTGGTATCAGAGCTTTTGGTGCTTGCAGGAAGGGTTTCAAGGACCTAAGATAAAAGATCAAGATGTCTTACAAGAGGGAAATTCCAAAGCTTAACAGAGATAACTTTTCAGCATGGCAAGGTCTCATGCGACTTCATCTGGCTTCCATTGGTGATTCAGGATGCAAATACAGTGATGAAGAATACACAATTCCTAATGGCGCATTAACTCTTGAAGACATTGTAGATAAAAAGACTCACAACACCATGATGATAGACATTGCATCTGCTCTCAGCTATGAAGAATTTGATGATATTAAAGACTGCACCACTGCATATGAAATGTGGGTGGCACTGAAGAAAATATATGGTGGTGATGCAAATGTGAAGAGAGCCAAAGCAGAAAGCCTAAGAGGACAGTTTGACAAAATGAATATGAAGGAAGATGAAAACATTGCAAAATATGTTGAAAGAATCAAAGCAAGTGTAAGTGCAATTAGAGCTTCTGGAGGAACAATCTCAGATGAGACTGTTATAAGTAAGGTACTCAGAACACTACTCCCTATCTATGCAATAAGAGTATCAGCTATTCAAGAAAGAAGATGTGAAACAAACCACAATATAACTTTGGATGCTTTAGTTGGAAGATTGACAGCTTTTGAATTAGACAACTATGATAACTATGTTCCTAGTTCCAAAAATATTGAATCAGCATTTGAGGCCAAGGTTTCACTAAAGAAGAACAAGAAAATTAAAGAAGTTCAGTCAGAAAGTGAAGAAGAATCAGAAGAAAGTTCTGATAGTGATCTTGAAATTGTAGAAGCATTACTTGCAAAGAAGTACTCTAGAGGGAAAGGTAAATATAAAGGTAAAACTCCTTTAATCTATTTTTCATGTGAAGAAATTGGACATATTGCAGCTAGGTGCCCAAACAAGCAAGTCAAAGAAGAAAAGAGAAGTCACAAGTACTATGGCAAAAAGAATTTCAAATCATACAAGGATAAAGGTAAGAAATCATGTTTTATGGCTAAAGATTCTGATGATAGTGAAGAAGAAATTGTCTTTATTGCTATAAAAGATGAATCTGATGATGATGAAGATAAGATGGCACTTATTTCTCATATAAGCAAAGATGATATATGGATAATAGACAGCGGATGTTCACACCACATGACTGGTGACAAGACAAAATTTGAATATCTAGAAGACTATGACAATGGTAATGTAAGATTTGGAAACAATGAACCTTGTTGTATAAAAGGAAAAGGAAGAATCTCATTAACCAAAGAACTCATATGTGATAATGCTTACTGGGTTGAAGGACTAAAACATAATCTTTTAAGTGTAGCACAGCTAGTCAACACTGGCTTCAAGGTTGAATTCATGAATGGTCAAGCAAGACTGCTGGATGGAAAAGGAAAACTCATTGGATCAGGCAAACAAACAAAAGGTAACTTATTTTATCTTGATCTCAATGAATATTCATGCTTTATTGCTCAAATAGAAGAAAGTTGGCTATGGCACAAAAGGTTATGTCATGTGAATTTTGATAACATGATAAAAATAAGCAAATTCAAGAAGGTTAGAGGCATTCCTACTTTGAAGAAACCTGACACTGGTTTATGTAAGAATTGTCAGATTGGCAAAATGAGTAAAACTAGTTTCAAAAGTAAGAACTATCAGTCTAAAGAAATTTTGGAAATTGTGCATACTGATTTATGTGGACCTATTGGAATACAAAGCTATCCTGGAGATAAATTCTTTATTCTTTTCGTTGATGATTATTCTAGAATGATGACTGTCATGTATTTAAGAGAAAAATCAGAGGCATTTGAAAAGTTCAAATGGTACTTAGCAAGAGTAGAAAAAGAAACAGGGAAAAGATTGAAATGCTTAAGATCAGACAGAGGTGGTGAATTCATCTCCCATGATTTTAACAACTTCTGCATTGAAAGAGGAATCAAAAGACAGGTATCAGCTCCTAGAACTCTTGAGCAGAATGGAATAGCAGAAAGAAGAAACAGATCTATTATGGATTGTGCAAGGACTCTAATGATAGAAAAGAACATTGCTATAAAGTACTGGAAGGAAGCTATCAGCACTGCAGTTCATACCTTGAACCGAGTACAACTGAAGAAAGACACATTCAAAACTCCTTATGAATTATGGTATGGCTATAAACCTAATGTAAGTTACATGAAAATATTTGGTAGCAAGTGTTATATCTTAAAAGAATCCAGAAGAAATAAATTTGATGTGAAAAGTGATGAAGGAATATTCCTAGGATATTCTAGCAAAAGCAAGGCATACAAATGTCTGAACTTATCTACTTACAAAGTCATAGAAAGTATACATGTAAAATTTGATGAGTTTGCAGAAAAGACTGAGGAAGAAAGCAAAAGGGAACCTGAGAACTACAGAAGATTCGTTTACATTGAACCTGAAACATTGACAGACACAACTATCAATAAGGAAGCTATATCTACCGAGCTGAGCACAGTTACCGAGTCACAGGAAGAAGTTCAAACCGAGTCACAGGAAGAAGTTCAAACTGAGTCACAGGAAGAAATTCAGACCAAGTCTCAGCCTGAAGTTACCGAGCAAATATCTACCGAGCCCGAGCAACCTGAAGAAGAGATCCTAAAAGACAACAGCATGAATCATTCAAAAGGCAAGGAACCTATACTAGCCAAATATGTCAGAAGACATCATACACCAGACCAAATCATTGGAAACAAATCAGATGGTACTATGACAAGAAGCAAGCTAAAAGGTACATGTCTTCTTACTAATTTTGAACCTAGAAATATCAAAGATGCATTGGAGAATGAAAGTTGGATTGAAGCAATGAATGAAGAATTAGAACAAATACAAAAGAACAAAACTTGGACTCTTGTACCCAGACCTAAAGATAAGAATGTAATTGGAACAAAATGGGTATTCAGGAATAAGCTGAATGAAGATGGTCAAGTATCTAGAAACAAAGCTAGACTGGTATGTAAAGGTTATTCTCAAGAAGAAGGTATAGATTATGGAGAAACTTTTGCTCCTGTTGCAAGATTAGAAGGTGTAAGAACTCTACTTGCTTATGCAGCACACAAAGGATTTAAGGTATATCAGATGGATATAAAATCTGCATTTCTCAATGGAATTCTTGATGAAGAAGTCTACATTGAACAACCTGAAGGTTTTGTTGATCCAGATAAAAGGAACATGGTCTGCAGGTTACACAAAGAATTGTATGGTTTAAAACAAGCTCCTAGAGCGTGGTATGAAAGACTCCATAACTATTTGATTCAGATTAATTTCAAAAGAGCTAATGATAACAGCAATTTGTATATTAAAGAAGGACCAAATGACAAAATTGTATTGGCAGAAATATTTGTGGATGATACTATATTTACAGGGAATGAGGATCAGTGCAAAGAATTTTCAGAGCAAATGAATAGAGAATTTGAAATGTCTATGTTTGGTTTAATAAAATTCTTTGTTGGTCTTCAAATTCAGCAAAGCAAGAATGGTATATACATTACTCAATCCAAATACATTAAGGAGATACTTAAGAAGTTTGGAATGGAAGATTCAAAACCAGTTGGTACACCCATGTGTACTGGACTGAAACTTACCAAAAATGATGATTCAAAAGAAGTTGATCAGACCCTATACCGATCTATGATTGGAAAATTGCAGTATGTGGTACATACAAGACCTGATATTGCCTTAGCAGTCGGTATAGTAGCTAGATTCTCAGCAAAACCTAAGGAAAATCACATGATGGCAATCAAAAGAATCTTACGATACTTAAAAGGAACTGAAGAGTATGGTTTGTGGTATAAATTTGGAGGCAATCTAGACTTGAAAGTGTTTACTGATGCTGATTGGGCAGGAAACATTGATGACAGAAAAAGTACAAGTGGCGGAGCATTTTTTCTTGGAAAAAGACTGGTATCCTGGACTAGTAAAAAGCAGAATTGCACATCTCAATCCATAGCTGAAGCAGAATATGTTGCTGCTGCAGTAAACTGTTCAAATATTGTTTGGTTTAAACAGCTATTAGAAGGTATGAAGGTTGAAATCAAAGAACCAGTTGTTATATTTTGTGACAATACCAGTGCAATAAACATTTCTAAGAATCCAGTGATGCATTCCAAAACCAAGCACATTGCTATTAAATATCACTTTGTCAGAGAATTGGTGCAGGACAAGGAAATCAGATTAGAATATATTCATACAAAAGAACAGATTGCAGACATTTTCACCAAACCATTACCTAAGGATGCATTTATGTATCTAAGAGGTAAGTTAGGGGTCATTCCCCTATCCGAGGCTCACTAAATACAGTTTTAGTGATGCATCAACCAGAACATGATTGAAAATCAACTTGTTGATGCAGCATATTAAAGGAATCATTGCATATGAATCAATACTTGAGGTACATTAATTTTCACCGGTAATATGTGAATTATCTTTGGCATGTGTTGTCAAAGAGGGAGTGTTTGCTATGTCTTTGCTATTGCTTTCAAGAAATTTTCAAATAGTCAGAAGGAAGAATTTTCAGGATACAGGAAGTTTGCTGACAGAGGGAGATTTGAATCTAAACCGAGCTAACTCTTTCAAATTTCTTATGATATGACATATTGTGTTGCCATCAATGCCAAAGAGGGAGATTGTTGGAAACAATTGTCTGAAGGAAATTGCTACTCAATTATGTATTGTCCTTGATGTCACACAATGTCATAGTCTGCAGAAATCTACTTCTACCGAGCTCAGTCGGTCTGCCAGACAGGAATATTAATGCTTACCGAGTCCACTCGGTTATTGAAGAAAAGTAGTATTTACCGAGTTCACTCGGTTGCCGAAGAAAACTAGTATTTACCAAGTTCACTCGGTTGCCGAAGAAAATTTAGTGTTTACCGAGTTCACTCGGTTGCCGAAGAAAATTTAGTGTTTACCGAGTTCAGTCGGTTATCAAAGGTAAAGAATTGTCGGTGTTTACCGAGTTCCCTCGGTCACCGAAAGATTATAGAAAGATATGGTCACCGAGCACTGTCGGCCCTTGAAGGATTTTTGCAAATAGAGTTTACTTAATTCAGCCGACTGTTATACTAAATAATGTCGATTTGACTAATCCAAAATCATATAAATAAAAGGTCAAATGTGAAAAGTAACAACAACATAGCAGAAGATTTACAGAAGAAAAGAAGGAATGGTATATGCGAATTTGTGAAGGATGTTCAGATATCCTTGAGGAGCAGCAGAGATTTATTTGATCAGAAAGGATCAGAATTATGCAGAACAGAGATCTGTAATCAGCAAGATAGTTGCATTATTATACAGGTTACTTTCTCATTGTTACCTTCTTATCATTGTAACAGTGAATTCTAAATCTCTTAACCGAGTTGGTTTAACAGCCATAATATAAATCCTCTAACAAGGTGACAATTCCATTGAATTGTTTTCAAGACCTCTTACCAGGCCACTCCTTGCAGGGTGTTTTAAATCCTTTAACAAGGTCACACCTAACAGTGTGTTTTGTAACCTTTTACCGGGTTGGCTTCTAACCGGGCATCACTTCAGAAAAGTGAAAATCAGTATCTAGATACATTGGTGGTTTTTCCCATATTGGGTTTCCACGTTAAATCTTGTGTCTCTTGTGTTCTTAATTGCTTTCTCAATCATATACATGTGCTGATGAATATCTAAAGATAATATTGATAATACTTTCTGCATCTTCAAAGTTACTGCAATCTATTTACCGAGTGCTAAAACAGACAACATTGTTAAGATATCTTAAAGGATCTGCAAAGAATTAATTGTGAAGTGTTTTTATGGTTGACTGATTCACCCCCCCCTCTCAGTCACTTCATCCATATTCCATCAGGCTAAGTTGCAGAGAGTAATGTCAAGAAATCAAAAAAATTCAAGACAACCTTTACAACACCTTGGGGAACATATGTTTATGTGAGAATGCCTTTTGGTCTCACAAATGCTAGTGCTACTTTTCAGAGGGCAATGGATGTTACCTTTTCAGATTTTATCAATGCTTTCCTTGTTGTGTATCAGGCTGATTTAACTGCCTATTCCAAGAGGGAAGAGGACCATTGGGCTCATTTAGAAAAAATATTTGTGAGGGCCTTGGAATTTGGCATTTCTTTGAACCAAAGGAAATGTGCTTTTGGTGTCATAGAAGGTAAGTTGCTTGGCCACTTAGTTGGGAAGCAAGGAGTGAGAATTGACCCTGAAAGGGTAGCAACCATTGATAAAATTCAGAGACCAAAGAATGTTAAAGGGATTCAGTCCTTCTTTGGTCAGGTCAATTTTCTAAGGAGGTTTGTGACAAACTTTGCAGAGGTTACTAGACCTATTTCCAAGATATTGAAGAAGGGATCTGTAATCAATTGGGAGGGTCAGCCTGATGAGGCCTTCAAGAATATCAAGCAGGCTATCAAAGATGCACCAGTGCTTATGGCACCTGATTATAATGTCCCAATGCATATCTTTTCCTTTTCATCTTTTCATACTATTGCCGCAGTTTTGTTACAAAAGAATAAAGATGGTTTTGACCAGCCTATTGCATTTTTCAGTAAATCTTTGCAGACTACAAAATTAAAGTATGACATAAATGAGAAACAGGCTTATGCACTGGTGAAAGCAATCAAGGCTTTTAGGTGTTACTTGATGGGAATAGTTGTGATTGCTTTTGTGCGAAGTGTGGTTGTGAAGGATATTTTCTCACAGCAAGAGGTGTCTAGAAGAAGCTACAGATGGATCAATAGGATCCAAGAATTCAATGTTGAGATCCAAATCACTAAGTTGGTTAGAGGTCAAGGATTGGCAAAACTGATGGCTCAATCCAATCTAGATGCAAACCAGGTAAATCATTCTGAAATTGATTATACATGTGATATGGATGATTGTATTTGGTATCAGGATATTATTTACTATTTGAGAAACATGAGGTGTCCAGAGAGTATGAATGATAATCAAAAGAGGACATTGAAGTTACAGGCCATCAAGTATGTAATTGTGAAATGTAAGTTGTATAGAAAAAATTTGGATTGCATACTGTTGAAATGTGTAGATGAGAATCAAGCTAATGTATTTTTGAAGGAGATGCATGAGGGAGTTTGTGGTGGACATTATATGGGTAAAAAAATTGCTCATAAGAATTTAAGAGAAGGATTTTGGTGGCCCACAATCTTCAAGGATGCAGAACAGTTGGTAAGGAGATGTGATGCTTGTCAAAGGTTCTCTGGTAAGCTTAAGTTTTTAGGTAATGTACCATTAAAGCCAGTAGAAGTTCAGGCTCCTTTCCAACAATGGGGAATTGATTTCATAGGGGAGATACCAAAAAAGTCAAGTGGAGGACATTCATGGATCTTAGTTGCCACTGATTACTTTACAAAATAGGTAGAAGCTATACCTATAAGGAATGCAACTAGCAGGGTGGTAATTGACTTTCTGATGAATAATATTATTACAAGGTTTGGGTGCCCTGAGAGGATAGTGAGTGATAATGCTATGTGCTTCAGGTCTGCCGAATATAAGGACTTTTGCAAAGGTTTGGGAATTCAGATTTCTAATTCTTCACCTTATCATCCACAAGGAAATGGTCAGATAGAATCTACTAATAAGAGTCTGATTAAGATCTTGAAGAGAATCCTTGAGAAAAATAAGAGGGCATGGAATTCAAAGCTGCCATTAGCTTTATGGGCTGATAGGGTAACTGTGAAGAGGGCAATTGGTTGTGCACCATTTGACTTAGTATACAGAATTCATGCTAGAATACCTTAGAATAACTTATTGGAGATGTACAAGTTTGTGCAGTTAAATGACGATGACATTGATGATGAAATGTAGTTGAGAATTAAGGACCTCATTAGGTTAGATGAAACTAGAAGAGAATTAGTTGCAAGGAATGCCAAATTGCAGTTGCAGGTTAAGAATTTATATGATAAAAGGATTGTTGATAGGAAGTTTGAACCTGGTGATTTGGTGCTAGTTTGGAATGCCAGATTGGAGGATAAGGGGAAGCATGATAAATTTGATCCCATCTGGTTAGGGCCATATCTGATTCATGAGAAATGGGACCAAGATTCTTGCATCATCAAGGATTTTAATGGTGATATTCAAGAGTTGCCAGTTCATGGACAATTCTCGAAGTAGTACTTCATTTGAAGTACTTTATTTTTCATGAACAGTAGTTAGGATTGTACATTTTGTAGATCTCTGTATATAGGTTGCTTGCCCCTACCTTGTTTTGCCTTGGTCTTTCAATTTTTGGTCTGGTTGCTTGTCTTGCCCTGCTTGTTCCTTGTTGTCTGCAATTTTATCCAGTGGGATGGTCTGCTTTAACCAGTGATTCTAGGTCCTTTCTATGCCTGCAAGAGCCATACATCCCCAACTAGAGCCACTATTAGGCCATTTTCTAGTCAATGCAAAAATCCAACGAAAATGGCCTTTTTCCCTGCAGTCTTTGTTATGTTGTCTCTACCTGGCCTGCAGTCACAGTTTTAACTTGCAAAGAAGATTCATAGTGTTTCATGTTGTGCGCTCTTGGCCCCATGCTCTTTAGTGTATCACCCTGCTCCAGCCCAAATCGCACCTCCTAAATCACAAAACCCAAGTTATTCAAGTTTTAAGGTCTGCAGGAAATAATTTCAAAATCTACCAGAGTGTTGAAAACCCACAGTGTTTTTGAAAATCCATGATGTTTTTGGTTTATGTGAAAACCTTTGTTGTTTTCGACCTTATGCTTTCCCGTTTTTGTGTGCTTATCTTTTGGTGTCAAAAACTTTGTGTGTTTTCGACCTCGCACTTCTGCCCTATTTGATGGAATTTCCTAACTGTGCAAGTGTGATCGTTGGTGGGTCCCAGTTCTTCTCAGTTGCTCGGTGTGGTTAAAGTTCAAATAGAATCTGTGGATGTCACTTGTTCACATGGAAAAGTTGCATGAAGTTTATCTCTCATTAAGTTGCGACCGATTGCCACCTGTCCTGTGGACCCGGGTCTTCAAAGGGTTTCAAATGATTGGTTGTCGCATGATCACATGTCAGAAATTTCTGACATGCGACCATGCGACCAATTGACACATGTCCCAACGGGACCATCTCAAGGGGCTCTAACAGATTGTTAATGGGTGTGCAAGATCAATGATCCTCACCATACTGCAAGGGAAAGATGCAAGCCTTTTAATCTCTGCGCTTTAATGAGAGTCATTGATGCGGTATGAAGGCCATTGGATTTTCTTGTATAGGCATGCAGTGGGACCTGTTTGCTTAGTGGCACTAATGTGTCAATTTTCTATTGGTTGTCTGCGATGAGTTGGATTTCATGTCAGTGGGGCCCGGTGTTAGAGATTTAAGATCTACAGTCGGCATGTGATCACAAGGAATATTCTTTCCCAATGCGATCATGCACCCACCATCCAATTGGATGCCAACGGGCTTGTTTGCAGTGGGCCCGCTGTCAAAGGATGTTGAGGTGGTAGGGTTTTAGTGGATGCAAGGTAGAGATGTGGGCCTAATGGTCAGAGCCCTTTCAATCCTATGGTTACTACATGACTGCAAGGAATATTCTTTCCCCTTGTGATCATGCAACAACCGTCTGATCTTGCAGTGTTTAAAAGGGTTGACGGGTGGTGGGTCCTGTCTCAAGTAACTCGGTGGTTGCTGCGAATGGTGGTGTGACATGAGGCATCAGGTGGGCCTAGGTGGCATCTGAGGTTTGGCGGAGTGGATAAGGATCTGGTGGTGTCGACAAATTTTCTTCTTGTTCACTAGTTCGCACAGTGTTTTAGCGATGCCCTAGTTCATTTGGTGATGCAGCGAACAGTGGTCGCGTGATCGCTAAGTTTTTTAGCGATGGTGGACAGTGTCTCGCAAACTGGAAGAAGTTCTTCGATCGCCAGTTTGCCAGATAAAGTGAGGCCAGTGTTTCGGTGACGTGGAGGCTTGTCACATGTTCGCATAGCCCATTTCCTGGCTATGCGATCATGCAACCACTGATGGTGTCGCGGTTTAGGAGTTATGATGTGGGGCCATGGTTTTCAAAGCGAGGTAAAGTGCATGGGGCCCACGACTATTGTGAGGTTAATTTGATTGCCTGATTTGTTGGGAAAGGGAAAAGATCGACGGCCATGTTTTAAATTTTGCCGATTAGCCATTGCATTTGAATTGAAACTTGTAAATGGTTTCCGGTGACAGAGGGTACCATTTTTATCGAATTCAATGCAGAAATGACCCTGTTTGGTGAGAAGGGATTGGTTTGTCATGTGGTCTAGGATGTCTAGTGCTCATTTGTAGAGCATGTACGTTGTAGTTGTGGCTCAAGGCATGTTGCAGGGTGTCCTTTTGAGCCTGGTTTTGTGATCCTTTGTACTTGCAGAGAAGACTTTCATAATTAAGGATCAATTCAGGATTTCCTCTTTCCTAGATTAGATGTGTTTCCCACCCTTGAATTAAATTTATGATTTTTTCTAGCAGGTTGGGTGGTTGAAACCCTAACCCTAGTCATCCGTAGCTTGTTACAAATTTCCAAGATGACTAGGGGGGTATAAGTTGCAGACTTTTTGAGTTTGCAAGGGTTCCAATTTTTTTGGTTTTGGTCCCAGATTGTTGATAGAGAAAATTTGAACAAGGAGAGCCTAGATTTAGGGTTTGTTTCCTTTGTGCATTTTGTCATTTGGTAATGTATTGATCCTGCAAGTCTTAGTGAGAATATTTTGGATTCCAATCTCATATTGGTGTATGTCTTTTTGTTTTTCTCTTGAGCTCATATATGTTGATTGCACAAAGTGGGTTAGCATATGGTAAACAAAGAGTATTTTGGGGTTATCTTTGAGTTCCTAACAAAGTTGGGATTAAAGTCTTTAAGGTAAGTTCAGTGAGTTCATGGCAAGATAAGGATTTGATGTCCTGATATGTGAGTGAGGGGAGTAATAGGAAAATCACTTACTCTAAGTCTATATATGTTTGAGTTAAGGTTTTAGGGTGATATAGGTTGTTAAATGACTCTCTGTCCTGGGATAAGCCACTGATCCATTCTCTGGAAGTAGTCCATCATTAGCAATCACACACACATAATTAAATGATAAACCTTTCAATCAGATAGTAAAGGGTATAGTTATATATTGTTTAGAGACTCCTTTGAAGAAGTGAGTCAAGGGTACACCCGCTTGAGCATTGAGGCTCAAAGTGTAGGAGGATCTACTTGATCCTTGTTAATTGGCCCTCTTCCTTGTAGACTTTGCAATGGTGATAGAGTTAAAGTTTCATTACAGTTATTCATCAAAGTATAAATCTACAAGTTTTGAAGATCAAAGGGAACAACCAACACAAACTAGACAAGAATTTGGAATCATGCTTGAGGGTATACACATCTAGGTATGATGTCAATACTTTTCCTTATCAAAAAGAAATGGAAATCTAGAAGAAAAGATGCAAAAGAAGAGGGGTGGGCAACACCATTAACCAATCTCCTACAGCGACTCCAAGTGGGACAAGTATAGTTGGCAGTGGCACTAGCGATGGGATTGGGAGTCATAGAAGCGAAGGTTAAAGTGAACTTGAAGAAGACACTAATGAAAATGAAAAGAACAATGAAGCAACTAGAATACCAAAATTGGATGATGATGATGACACAGAGATGAATTGGCAAATTTAGGAAATTTTTGTTAAATTAGTAGTGGCAACCAATAGGTATTTTTTGAACTTATTAACCACTATATGATATCTTATCATTCAATGTTCATTTTAGAAAAGCAAGAATGTATTATGTTTCATCATTAAAATTTGAGAACAAAGAGTATTATTACTATAGAGTGTAGTTTATATCATGTCATCAATGATCATTCATATTTGAATTTGAAATTCATGAATGAAATTTTGTATTCCAATAGCATATAACAGAGTAACTCAACTAAGAATAAATGAATAAAATAGAGTAACTCAACATACATTGAATTGGAAAACATGAAAATTAGATAGAATCATAGAGCACAAGTTTTTTTGTATTCATTTGCAATATATTACAATTTAAAGTAGTTCAAAATTCAGAGCAATCTTTGTAGGCCACTCCAAACATCCTCTGATGGTAGAACAATTTGGTTCATAGTATAGTCACACTCCTACAACTTCGTTAGCAATTCATATTTGGAAGTGTGACTTGACAGCACTGTTGATTCTAAAAGTCCATTCAAAGTTCTCACTAGTTTGATGAAATCCAAGAATGCATCAGGAGATATGTCTGTAGGGAGAAAGCGTACATCAGTATTTATTTTGTCTTGCAACCTTGTTTTGTAATTTTCTCTTCCAATGAACTGATTTGCTTCAAATCCCTTAGGTAAACCAAGACTTTCCATTTTCTCTTTCCTTTGTTCCATCTTTGTGATCTTCTTCTTAGCTTTTTCATCCAATTCATGTGCTTCCTGTAGCTTCTCACATTTGTGAATGATACTTGATACCTTTACTGATGCATCAAGGCAGTTGCTAATTCCCTTGTTTGATAGATAACTATCACTCTTACTCTAGAGTTGTTGCATAATATCTTTTGTTGTCTTTTCTTTGTTGACAACATCCATGTTCTGTTGAATGTTGTTTTGGAGCTTCAAGTAACATACTCTCATACTTTGAAGCATTTCAAACTAGTCATACAAGATATTAGACATTGCCAATATTTGGCCCCAAATGTGTTCTTTTGTAATCTTCACTAAATTATGACTAGTATCTGTTAAAGTCAGAATTGTACAATTGGCCTTCTTTAGTTCTTCTGCCAATTTTTCACAATTTTTTTTCTCTTCTACTGCTTTTTGTTCCCAATGATTGGCTTTATCCACCTAAGAGGCAGCATTACTCTCTAGATTTTTAAATAACTTTTCTGAACTGGCTCTTTCTTCATCAAGTTTTTTTATAATTTCTCGCAAATTTCCCCTCAGTTCCTATTCCTTCACCTGCTCCTGTGCCAATTTTCCCCTCAGTTCCTTCAGCTCCTATTCCTTCAATTTCACCTACTCCTGCTCATGTTCCTTCACTACCTCCTCAGCATGTCCTTGCTCTGTATCTGCTGATTTTTTAATCTTTTTCTGCAATTCTTTCAAACTATTCTCTGAAGCTTTCCTCTTTGCTTTTTCATTGCCAATGTCTACCTGTAACTTTTCTATATTTTTCTCGAGCTTTTTTTTCTCTCTTTCCACCTTTAGTAGTGCACTATAGACCACTTGGTTTGTAGACTTTGAGACATTGATTTTGTCCACATTTTTTACTTTGGAAAAATCCATTTGGAGAGTGCTAACTTCAAATTCAGAGTGATCTATCTGACTCTATGGTGGGTTTCCATCTTTTTTTGGTGGAATAACAACCATGAACTCCATCATGTCTCTCTTTGGGTCATATGTTGGAAAAACCCTATTGGATGCAGGTTGTTCCTATGCAGCTGCAGTAAGGGCAGCAGTCTCCAATGCCTTCTTTGATTCCTTATTCTTTGTTTTTGTTTCTACAAAATTATTATAGAAATCCTTGAAATGAAAATCTGGTATTGCAGAAGGATTTGAATGTTTGAAAGGTGAAGAAGAGGCAGAGCTTGCAATGGATGTTGGTCTAACTAATGCTCTTTGAGGATTTGAACTTCTAGAGGGTTTTGCTGAACTTGAAATTGGCAACACTTCTTTATGATCTAATGTCATTGTTCTGAAACTGGAACTGGAAATGGAAAACTTTTTCTTCTTGACACTATCTTCTTGTATGGGATTCTGTGTAGATTCTAGTGGCCTCTTTAGAGAGGGAAATTGTTCTATAAGGTGCCCACTCCTACCAATGCCAGTCCCATGAATGCCACTAGTACTACCACTAGGTCCACTATCAGAGCCAAGTCCTGCACCATGATCATAAGTAGTTTTTTCTATATGAATTGTATTCTAGATGCCTTCTCCTGTGGGACCCAAACTACCACCTTTATAACCCATTTTTTCAACAATGACTACCCCTTTTCTATATACTTTTTTCCAGTCCTCAGAGATTGCACAGTGACTCCCAGTCTGTGGAGTACATGCATTATCAATATCATGATCATCTGGATCACTGCTATCGTATGTGGAGTTAGGATGCTCCATATTCCACAATTTGCAAAACTCTATATCCTCGTCTATGTCATCTAGATCCGCACTAGTCTTTGGTTCACCAAGAGCCTTTCTCATACTCCAAATATCATCCATTTTCATTCTAGTCCATTTTCTATCCTTACAAGCTTCTGCTATTCTCTTTGGTATTTTTATGTTTGATGGTTGAGCAGCTTTGTCGTAGAAATTGAAGGACATCCTAGGATGTACAATGCCCTGATTTATTGTTGTCATAATTTGTGATGACAACTGTTCAACTGAAATGTTTTCCTCAATGAAAACTTTCTCCATCTCTTTTCTAACGTCATCCCAGCTATCCTTGTTTTTGAACTTCTCTAGCAATGGTTTACTTTCATGTTGAAATAAGTTGGCAGAGTTCTTATTAGCAACAAGCCTTTCTTGAATGACGTTGAGTGGATCATACTTCCAGTACCACTCTAAATCAAATTGAAAAATATCTAAAAAAAAATTTGCCACTTGGAAAGCCTTTCTCTCAAATGTTAACCCTCCAATTGAGAAAGGTAAGGAAGGGAATATGCTCTTCTTCAATTGGCCAGAGAAGAGTCTATATGTGCTCTCTAGTTGTACTACATATTCTACTGCAAACACCCTGCTGTCACATGCATTGGAAGTTTGTGGGGTTGTAGTTCTGATCCGTAAAACCTTAGCATAGTGTAATCTTCCATTAAGTACCAGTCAACCAATTGAGTTGTGCTTCCAAGTTGGATGCAATCCCTACATGAAGAAGACAATCTAGGCATTGGAGTGCTTGTTATTTCTTTGTACAATGGGGCCAAAAACAAGTCTATAAAATTATTGTAATTCCTTCTAGTATCATACAATCTTATCTGAGGTGTCCAGTTATATATTGGATTTAGAGTACCTGTCCCGCTCTGAATTTCAAGCTTGTTACCATTGCTCATTAATATTGTAGCATTCTTGGCTAGCAGAAGATAGCACAAGTAGGTTGTGAACCTAAATGTCTTAGAATTGCCTCTTTTAATCAATGCTAATTGTTCTTGCATCGATTCAACCACGTGTCCAACAAAATTATATCTTACTGGTTCATTCAGACAATGGATATCCCAAATGAATTGAAGAATGCTGGCACTCACTTCCCTATTGTTTTCTAGTCATAGGCAAAATGATAGCGAGGATATAGTATCCTGAACCCATGGCACAAAAACCTTAAAATCATAAGGATGCTTATGGTTCTCACCCAATGAAGCCTTTACCTCTGCAACTATTAGACCCTTTACAAATGAATCTTTTGCGTCTTGTGGGACTACCTTGTATTGCTCTGCCAGCACTCCTAGGTCAATTTTGGCATTATAGTTTTGTGGGTCAAACCCTAGGTCTAGCAAACTGACAAATTCTTCCTTGGTTATTGTTAAAATTTCTTCTTGAGTTTGTTTATTCACAATTGATTTTTTTTCTTCATCATAATTTTTTGCACAAATCTTGACAATTTCTGGGCAAGGGAAAACTTCAGGTAATAGCATGTTACCTAGACCAACATCCCAGGAAGCAACTTTATTGGTTATTGCACCTACCGCTGCATTAAATTTTATAAATTCAGACCTCCTTGGCCCAGTTGTCTTACTGCACAATGTATGTTTAATTGCTATAACTCTCTTTTCACCTTTGATAACAATATCATAAACATCGTGATACTCATCAGTGAAACTGGGGATTTGTACTAGTTTTCTGAAGTCCATTATAGTTTTCCCTTCTGCTTGCCCTAGGCCTTGACTTTTCAATTTCCCCATTGTTCTTCGGAAAAATTAAAAAAACAAAGATTCACAGATATTTACTAATAGTAATAATATCACAGATATTAACAAACTAATTAAGAAAACCCCAATTTAAGAAAACCCCAATTGAACATGCAAGAATTAAAATTTCAAAATCAAGTTAAACTTAGTATTTACCTAAAATTAAACTTTGAATTTTGAAATCAGGATAGATATAAGTTCAAATGGCTAAGGCTCTCACAAATTACAGTCTCGATTTTGAAATCTCCAGTGATGGTTCCCATTCAACAGTTCTTTTTAACTCCGCTGCTACGAGTACGAGTCAATAGGTTTTAAAAAAGTAAATGTTAAAAACCTTTTGTTAAATGGTAAAGTAATCTTTCTACTGTTGGAAATATTCAGGAATTAACCGAGTTACTGAGAGGGGAGGGGTGAATCAGTAACTCCAAATTTTCTTCCAAATACAGATGTATTAACATATAATTCACTTTAACCTTTTGCATATAGAAAACATGAAACTTAAAAGCATTCACAACAATGACACATAGATTTGGTTACCCAGAAACCTTCCAAAAAGAAAGTAAAAATGGGGTGGGGATGAAACCCACAAAGCTTTAGTACTGCAGATTAAAGTTGGTCGGTTAAGGCTTACAATTTGATCACTTCTGATGATCTGCCCTGCTAGGAGCAATAAGGACTGCTAAATCCACCCTGTTAAAGGATTTACAAACATACAATGAAGTATGCACTCGGTAAAGAGATTTTACAAAAGACTATTAAGTCTACCCGGTTAAAGGATTTTAGTACTGATTCACCTGTTAGGATGAAACAGTAGATCTCTTGCTTTGCAACTGGATTGCTGATTGAGATTCGCTGATGTACTGATCACCTTCTATGATGAATTTGTCTTTGCTGTTCCTTACACTGCTGAAGCCCTTTGTAATTCGCTTATCTCTGCCTTTCTTTCTTTTTCACATTCATACTCATTACATTACATCTTGACATTTTTACAACATTGTTTATATACAAGTCTAAACAATTAATTACAATTACAATTACAAAGTCAGCTTGACAAATAAACATAAGTGCTACTAAGTCGGCCCAAGTATGGTTACACGGTTCCTGCAAACTAACTTAGTGACTTTCTGATACTCGGCGTCCACTGCATTACTCGGCATCGTCATGCACTTGGTAGAAGTGAAGGCACGGTTCATACTAACCACTCGGTAGGTTTTGAACTCGGTAAATACTGGTGACTCGGTAGACATAATGTTACTCGGTTTACACTGTCCTGCTCGGTTTGCACTATCTTGTTCGGTTTGCACTGTCTTGCTCGGTTTGCACTGTCTTGCTCAGTTTGCACTGTTGTGCTCGGTTTGCACTGTCTTGTTTGGTTTGCACTGTTCTGTTCGGTTTGCACTGTTCTGCTCGGTTTGCACTGTCTTGCTCGGTTTGCATTGTTCTGCTCGGTTTGCACTGTCTTGCTCGGTTTGCACTGTTCTGCTCGGTTTGCACTGTTCTGCTCGGTTTGCACTCAGAATGCAAATAAGTGTTGTCACTAGTGGCAATTCTGCTTAATGCCAACAATCTCCCTCTTTGGCATTAGTGACAAAAACACTTATTGCCCAAAACTTATATACATGAATCATGCTGAGTTTTATTTTGATTTTTCAAAATTTGTCTTTGTTATAGGGCTTTATACATTATCTCCCCCTTTCAATGTGCTAACTTTTTCTTCTATACAAATCTCCTTCTATACATATCTCCCCCTTTTTGACGATAATGCCAAAGGTGTATATATAAGTGATTTATAGAGAGAATCCAAAATTTGATAGAAACACAGAATGTACCTTCATTATTAGTGCCAGGGTTCTGTCCCAATTTTCTTGCAGAATCTTGCATGTTTGGATTGCAATTTGGACTTCTGCAGAGAGTTCAATGATGTGATCTGCTATAGAGAACTGATTGTCATGAATCAATGTTTTGGAATGTTCAATGTGCTTATACATTGTATTCATGATGGGAAGGATCATGTTCTGGATGTCTAGCAGTGTGGACCGGATCCTTGTGTCTTCTTTCAGTAAATCTGACTGCATATTTGATAGGTATGAGATTTTCATGTGATGAGCAGAGCTTGAACTTGGTTCAAGTTGCAGCTTCTGTATGTTAATCTTCAAATCCTCATCCATTTTATTCATTTTATCCTTGACATCCTTTGTGAACTCGGCAATATTGTACAATCTGGCCAAAAGAGAGGTAGCATTCGAATAGGTAGATTCAATGTTTGACAAAACTGAAGACAATTCTACTTGATTAATAGCTATGTGCTGAGCAATGTGCTCAAGCACTTTATTGTTGAATCTCTTCTCGGCTCTTTCAACTAACTTTTCTATCCCAGATGAATCCTCATTGTATTTGTTTACTGCTTCTGCTAATTGTAGCAAAACATGTTGGGAGGAGTTTACTTTAATACCTAATGCATCAGAAAAAATGTCCTTAGCATCCTTAATGATTTGATATTCCTTGTCTCTCTCCTCTTTAAGCTTCTTTTGCTTTGCTTTCCTTTGAAGGATTTCACCTATATTTTGCATTTGGTCCGCTGATAGATTTGCAAAATCTAATGTTGGAATCTCTATTTCTTCATCTAGGTCTATATCCTCTACTATATTCTTACCCAAAAATCTTATGCTCGGTTGAGCCTTAGGCTTATCTGTACTTAATGCCTTAGTAGTAGTGATAGTAGACATAGTAGGACTGGCTATAGAGACTGGTATACTGTCTACTGGAGAACTTAAAATATTTACACTTGTAGAATCAAAAACTGGAATACTTACTGCTGGAAAATTTGATGAAGTGGGAGACTGCAACTCGGTAGAAGAAATGGTGGTTGCTTCTGTTGTTGCTATAGGTGATTGGACAAATGTTGAAGTTGTCACAACCATGCTTGAAGGTGTCTCCGTGCTAGATGTAGAAACTTTTACTGGAGAGGTAGGAAGTGATGCAATGACTTCTGCTACTATCCTCACAGTATCATCTACCTCAGTGGCTTCTTCTTGTTCATCACTGTCATCTTCAATGTCTTTTATTATGACTATTTCAATACTCGGTTGGTGAAGATGGTATATGTTTTTCCATGTGGCATTTGCAGCCTTCACAACCGATTCAATATTGTTGATCAGAATCAAACAAGTATTGAACTTTAATGTCATCTTACTTTCATTTTCCTTCAATGCCTTCTTTATTTCATCATTTTTCAAGCTCAGCATTAACTGTCTCAGGGTTTGATCAAATATGTCTTTTACAGTTTGCTTGGCATTGCTCCATTTCATTTTTATTGGATCTAATAGAACTGCTGGAACCTGTGGGGCTATTTCATCAAGAGAGTATTTCCATTGTCCCATCTTTTCAATAACAGCATCTTCTATTTCCTTCTGTTCTATTTCTGTTCTTATTCCATATTTAAAAGATTTTATGTTACTTACTCCAGATCCTGATCCTTCTCTAAAAAGTTTGATCCTCTCTTGAAAGTTTAGAGGAGGCCTTTTGAATACTATGTCTTTGTCTGCCTTGTCTGCCTTGTCTTCCTTACCTCTTGCACTTCTCCTTGTAAATATAGCAGTGGGAGGCTTAGGTGCCTTAGTGATGAATACCTTTCCTTTCTTCTTTGCAGGTTCTGGTTCCTCTATTTTCTCATCCTTTTCCTCTTCTTCTTCATCTTTTTCTCCTTTGTCCTCGATTAGCATTTGCATTTTGGCTATCCTCTTCTTTCCTTTGTTTACCGCCTGTGGAAGCTTTATGCTTAATTCAATTCTCACCTTAGCTTCATCATATGTTCCAAAATATGGAGCTTTGGGATTGACAAGCTGATTAAGAAGAGCTTCAATGATATTCTTGGTTTCATCAATATTTACCTCATAAGGAAGAGGTTTTACATATACAATCCTTGGTTTAGATGCTTGAATATATACATTGTCACAGTCCACCATGAAACAAATGTCATCCTTATAATCTTCCACCAACTTCTGTGGAATCCAGAATCTGTTATTCATTTTCTCTTTGAAAGACTCAAAATAATTATCCATGACGCTTTCAAAATTTTCACCCATTTCTGAAATGTATTCATTTATCTCATAAAGAACTGGCACATCTTTTCTCCATACAAGTTTTCCTTTGGAAGGGAAGAATTTCTGAGCATAGAAGAATAAACAGACCAGTAGAGATCCAAACTTACATGGATTGTTTTTGGAAGTTTGAATGCTTTCCATGTTTTTGTTAAACTGTTTTAACAATAAATCTGCTAGGTCAAATGATAAGTTATTCTTGACCACTTTGTATGCTAGGTCAATGGCTTCACAAGAGACACTATTCTGTCGACTTGAACTGTAAATCTTATGGGCAATTATGTGTGTACCAAACTTCAGTTCAGCATCGGTAATGCTGCTAACTTTCATGCCTCTACCGTCCCACTCGGCTAGGGTTTTCTTCTCCAGTTCCGACCGACCTAGGGTTTTGGTAGTTTTTGCTTTGTTCAACATGGGAAGACCGGTGATTTGATGAATCATCTTCTTGGTGATCTCTATGGGTTGCTCAAGCCAAATCTTGCCATCATGTACATGGTTGAGAATGTATCTAACTCATTTATCCCGAAAGTTTCGAGGTAGATGTGCAATGTGAACTAGTCCTTTATCTTCCAGATGTTTGTGTTCGGGTTTAAGAATACCATCCACACACAGTTCCTCACGCACAATATCTAGCTCTAGGTTTCCCATTTCTTGAATTGAACAGTTGAAATGATTGCGGATATCGTTAATAAGTAGTACCTTAGGAGGAATCTGAGATTGAGCTCCGTTTGGGTCTAGGGCTACTGCAATTGCGGGCACGATCTTGAAATCTGGTGCTCTCCATTCCCCTTGGACTAACATTTCTGATCCTTTCTTCACTGAAGTGCTGGATGATGCCATGGTAGCTCACAGAAAATTCCTTTCGCAAAAGTGTTTGAATCACTGGGTTGCTCTTGAAATTTTTTGCTCTCAAAGTGCTAAAAGTTCGCGGTGAAGAATGAGTTTGATTTCTTGCCTTTTGTTTACAACTCTGTCATTAATGTTCAGTACAAATTAGGGTATGAATTCTGACAGACTGTCACCCACTAAGAATTAATTGCTCGATAAAGACTTCACAACTCGGTGAACTTGAGAATTCATATTTCTCCGACCTTGCTTGGTAAAGACTGGTACCGACCTTGCTCGGTAAAGACTGATACCGACCTTGCTCGGTAAAGATTGATACCGACCTTGCTGTGATCTTACTCCATCTTGTATGCTGATTTAGATCTTTCTTTTAATTCAGTTCTGGAACTGCTTGAGATTGGTCTATGAGAATACAGTTCCAGTGCTTTCTTGGAAATTTAGTTTGAGTCAGTAGAGCCACCCATTCCATTACTTAGACTGGTTTTCTCGGTAGATTTAGGAATCCATTGTTGTCTCACCTGTTTCCTGACCTTAGTTGCTTCATTCTTCTTTTCATCTTCAACTTCACTAGCATTCATGCAGGTTCTGGCTATGTGACCGAGTTTAGTGCATTTGAAGCATCTTACGGTAGTATCTCTTTTCCTTAGATGATGTTTTATGCAATTCATGCCAATGTGTCCATATTCTCCACAGTAATGACATCTACACTGGGTGTTGTAATCCCATCCAAACATTGCTTTCATAATTTGTTCTGCTGGATTGAATGTTTTGGATCTGCACTCAGATGCCTTGTGACCTTGTTTGTTGCATTTGTGACAATTACCTCTGAATCTTGGTTTTTCCCTGCATTCATTTTCTTTGTGACCATGTTGATTGCAGTTGTAGCATTTTCCATTGAATTCTACTTTTTCATTGCTCCAACATTTATTTGAAGTATGTCCTATTTTACCACAGTGATTACAAGTAGGTTTCTGATTCCTTTGAGTACCTTGCTTAGAAGATTCACCTTCTCCTTTATATCCAAGTCCTACTTTTCCTTTTTGCCTATGAAGATTTCGCTCATACAGCTGATTTAAGTCTTCTTGGCTTTTCAGCATTCCTTCATTGATTTTTTTTTCAGCATTTAGGTCATCCACCAATCTTAGATTGATTTCCTTTTCAGATCTTAGTTCTTCTCTTGTGCTTTCTATTTCTGATCTTAGATTCAAAATTTCCTCATTTGTATGAGAGATCTAATCAATTAGGTTTTCTAGCTGAAGGGTTTTATTTTGGACTTTAATGTTCCTTCCATCTAATTCATCTTTCAACTTGTTTCTTTGTTCTAAGATCTCACAAAATCTTGTAGAGTGTAGCTCTTGTTCTCTTTTTAATTTTCTCACTTCTTCCTGCAGAGACCCATTCTTTTCTAGGAGTTCTTTGACAGCATTGTTTGCTTCATCAGAGCTATTTGAGGGAAAAAGATCTTCAATCTTTTCTTCAATGTAATTCTGATCATTCATCTGATTTGCAAGTTCCTTCCTTCTTCTTAGGGATTGGGAAAGATGTTCTTTTGCTTCTTTAAGTTTAGCTATGGCCATTTCCAGATCTAGCTTTTCATTTTCAATCACCTTGTTCAGTTTGAATACCTCCATTGTCCTGGATCTTTGCTCAAGCTAGTTAAGCTTTGTCTTGAGAACCAATGCTGCTCTGATACCAATTGTTGGAAATATTCAGGAATTAACCGAGTTACTAAGAGGGGAGGGGTGAATCAGTAACTCCAAATTTTCTTCCAAATACAGATGTATTAACATATAATTCACTTTAACCTTTTGCATATAGAAAACATGAAGCTTAAAAGCATTCACAAAAATGACACATAGATTTGGTTACCCAGAAACCTTCCAAAAAGAAAGTAAAACTGGGGTGGGGATGAAACCCACAAAGCTTTAGTACTGCAGAATAAAGTTGGCTGGTTAAGGCTTACAATTTGATCACTTCTGATGATCTGCCCTGCTAGGAGCAATAAGGACTGCTAAATCCACCTTGTTAAAGGATTTACAAACATACAATGAAGTATGCACTCGGTAAAGAGATTTTACAAAAGACTATTAAGTCTACCCGGTTAAAGGATTTTAGTACTGATTCACCTGTTAGGATGAAACAGTAGATCTCTTGCTTTGCAACTGGATTGCTAATTGAGATTCGCTGATGTACTGATCACCTTCTGTGATGAATTTGTCTTTGTTGTTCCTTACACTGCTGAAGCCCTTTGTAATTCGCTTATCTCTGCCTTTCTTTCTTTTTCACATTCATACTCATTACATTACATCTTGACATTTTTACAACATTGTTTATATACAAGTCTAAACAATTAATTACAATTACAATTACAAAGTCGGCTTGACAAATAAACATAAGTGCTACTAAGTCAGCCCAAGTATGGTTACACGATTCCTGCAAACTAACTCGGTGACTTTCTGATACTTGGCGTCCACTGCATTACTCGGCATCATCATGCACTCGGTAGAAGTGAAGGCACGGTTCATACTGACCACTCGGTAGGTTTTGAACTCGGTAAATACTGGTGACTCGGTAGACATAATGTTACTCGGTTTACACTGTCCTGCTCGGTTTGCACTATCTTGTTCGGTTTGCACTGTCTTGCTCGGTTTGCACTGTCTTGCTCGGTTTGCACTGTTCTGCTCAGTTTGCACTGTCTTGCTCAGTTTTCACTATTCTGCTCAATTTGCACTGTTCTGCTCAGTTTGCACTGTCTTGCTCAGTTTGCACTGTTCTGCTCGGTTTGCACTGTCTTGCTCAGTTTGCACTATTCTGCTCGGTTTGCACTGTTCTGCTCGGTTTGCACTCAGAATGCAAATAAGTGTTGTCACTAGTGGAAATTCTACTTAATGCCAACATCTACATCATACTACGTGACGTCATGTAATGTAAATGTTTGTAATCTTTCTAAAACATTACACATCAACTTTCAACGTGTCATGTTTGCAGAGCAAGTAACAAGTTTCAACGTGACATCATGTAACGTAATCATTCATAATCTTTCTAAAACATTACACGTCAACTTTCAACGTGTCACATTTTCGGAGTGAGTTTTCAGAAAAGCTTTTTGAAACCCATAGAACTTCTGAAATACAACTTCAGCTGTTCATCTGTCATAATCTAATGATTGTCATGATTTTAAAATATTAATAATTTAACATACACTAATGAATATTAATAATTAACTATATTATAACTATATTACCCAGTCGCCATTGAATGATGAAGTTTGGAAACATATAATTATTTAACAAAAAAAATTTATATTATATTTGGCAAAATATAATTAACGATTCTTATAATAATAACAAAAAAGAATAGAAGTAGCACTTCAAAATTCTTACAACATTATCATATTATATTTTTTAACATAGTTACATTATACAGATCTGCACTGTGATTACAAATTTACAATATATATCACTTCAAAAAGTTTTTTTACAAAAACCCTTGTATCATGATTCATGGACTATCTGGCTCCCTTCCTTCTGTGTGGAATTCTGAAGCGAGGATAATGCTCAGGAAATCTTCTAGCCATAGATAGTCCCTGGGTTCCTCCAGTAGGTGCCACTTCCAGAGGAAATCCCTCCTAATCCGTGCCCACTTTCAATGATGCGTGAGCTGCTCAACATCAAGGTTAAGTAGGAATGGTTGCCTAGGAACAACCACGTCTGGTTGTAGAATCTTAGGCAAATCATTTGCCCAAGGAATTCCAACCCCAATATCTAAAAATACGGCAACCGCTACATCATCGCCGAGGTAGTCTTGTTTGAAAACTTTTCTCAGAAGCATTAACATATCAACCTTTTCCCCCCCAAGGTCCAACAGAGATGCCAAGAAGCAAGATGAAATGTCAGTCCTGACTCTATACCAATTTTCATTCTCAATAAACTCACAACCAAGGACCATCCTTATAGCCTCCTTGGTGAAGCCTCCCAACTCCGTAGTGACAGACGCCAAGATTGGGTCTGTGACCAGGCCCAAAAAAGCCTTTTGGTCCTCCAAGGAAAGGCATCTCAAACAAATAGGAGTGTCCATTCTCAGTCTCACAATTATGCTTTCACACTCACAGACTATTCTCAGTCTCACAATTATGCTTTCACACTCACAGAGAAGTGAAAACCTAGCACTCGCAGAGTAATATGCTTTCACAATTGTAAATTAAGGAGCATAGATCGATCTATTTATAAGACCTCATTGAAAATCATTCCATTTCCGCTAAAGCTCTAATAAATCGTAACATTAATGGTAACTGTCCAAATTTTTGACTCCAAAAATCTCCAAATCTTTCAAATTTAATGCAACACTAGGTGAAATTGGAAATGATAAGACATTTTCTATCTTGGGAATAATGAAGGCCTAAAGGACCGCTCCACACAGGTGGACATAACAATTCTTTATTATAAAAACCTTTAAAACCTGTGCCATCTCTGCAGAAACAATAAGCAATGTACGTTTAGCTACAAAATGGTGGTAAGAAATGAAGCTTTATCATTGATGTAAGATCATCAAACAGTCAGAAAACAATGTCCTTGACTCCTTAGATGAGATGATGTTTTACTTTTCATTCAAGCCTTAACTCTAACAAATTATTCTATCGAGGTAATGAATAGATTACATGTATCTGTCAGTATATTGCTTTAATTCTACAATTAATTCAAATTTCAAATCGATATGATAATAAATATACTCAATACATTGCTTTAATTTCTACACATCGCCTATGGTAAATGGTTAATATACTCAATACATTACTTTACTTTATTTCTATCTAATAAATGCCAAATTAAGAATGATACTTTTCGGGCATATTGCTGGTCCTTATAACATTTACTGAAAACTATCGGTGAAACATGACACGTGTCATGTTTCCACCGATAGTTTTTAGTAAATGTTATAGGGACCAGCAATATGCCCGAAATTCATCTTTGGCCATTGATACGTATTAAATCCAATGGACGTTTGTCATTTGAGTCTGACGTCATAGTCATGGGTGATGGGACTAGGACTGTGGGACCCGATGAAACATGTCAGTATTCAAATTTCCAGTGTAACAAATAAATTAATTCAACTATTTGGAAAATAATTTTCACCATTTTTTTATAAAAATGGTATCGATTATTAAAATATTTGCCAACCAATATCCATATTTCAAAACATAATTCGCCATCAATATTAATAAATTTATTAAAAAACAAAATTATAATCGCCATTTTTTTATAAAAATTTTGTAAACTATTAAAAAATTCACCACCAAATATCCATAGATTGACGCATAATTCGCCAACACTATTAATTTTTTTTCACCCAAATCACATGTGATTCCCCACAATTTTATACTTTTCAGGAGGGGGGGGTTTTCCTTAAAGTTATCCCTGCATATGTTGTTGGGATCATGGCAATATTTTCTATGAATCCTAAAGAATCACATATGGTTGCAGTTAAAAGGATTCTGAGATACTTGAAGAAAACTGAGGATTATGGTTTATGGTACACAATGGAAGGAAAATTTGAACTACGATTTTACACTGATGCAGATTGGGTTGGAAACATTGATCACCGGAAGAGCACAACTAGTGGAACATTTTTTTTTAGGAGAAAGGCTTGTAACATGGATAAGAAAGAAACAAGCTTGGATTTCTCAGTCTACTACTAAAGCAGAGTATGTTGCTGCTGCTGCTAACTATTCAAATATTGCATGGATAAAGCAAGTGTCGGAAGGAATGAATGAGGTGATTATTGATCCAGTGGATTTGTTTATTGTCACAACACTAGTGCTATAAACATTTCAAAGAATCCAGTGATGCACTCAAAGACAAAGCACACATCTATCAAATATCATTATTTGAGGGAGCAAGTACAATAGAAGCAAGTCAAACTTGAATTTGTAAAGTCTAAAGAACAACTTGCTGACATTTTTACCAAGCCCCTTACCAAAGGACACTTTTGAGTATTTGAGGACTAGACTAGGGGGGGTCTTTCCCTTGTCTATCGATCATTGAGGTGATCAGGAGGTTGCATCAACCTATACTTTATCACAAAAAAAGATTCATGTTGATGCACATAGTTCACACTTCATGTTTTCTAAGGTTGTGAAAGATAGTAAAAAACTAGAACAGGAATTTTATATTAGCACATGAAGGTAATTCATCTAAACCAAACAACAAAGATAACTTGGTTGTTGTAGAGCTGTTTATTTTCTTTGGCATTGTTGTCAAAGGGAGAGAGAACATGTAATATCTTTTAATGAGAACATTAAATATTCTTTTGATTGAGAACATGGAAGGAATCAGAGAGCTGAAAAAAGATCAAAATCCACAGGGAGAGTCTGCATGTAATGTTGTTGAGATGTAATGTAGTGATTAAACATATTAAATATCAAGTTAGGGAGAGCTTTACTGAGTTACACAATTTACTTATATAGTTGTAGAATTAATGTTTGGTATGGGTTTGGCATATTACATATTGCTTATGTTTCCATCAATGCCAAAGGGAGATATTTTTGAACTATAACTGGTTGAATATCTTGATGAACTGAAGGAATAGTGATTAGAGATCACCGAACTACTAAAATGATATGTAAGATGATTAAATCATTCAATATATTTTCATTGATGTCAACTATTTTTTACTATATTTATCATGACAATTACCAACATCTAATTATTTGTAGAAGGAAGAAATGATTTAGAAATGAGATATCTACATAAGGAGAAGATGGATATGATAGATAAGGACAAGGTATACATTGGGTAACTTATTGATGATTCTATGACTTTATAATGTTGAGTTGAGCATGTTACATTATTCTATTATAAAGAAGAGATTTGAATAGAACAAGTTAATGTGGTCGGTAATTGAATAATTTCTATATACACCGAGCTAGTCTTGTGTATACCAAGTGAGAGTAATAAATTTACCCAAAGCATGGAAAAGAATGGGACCTCAAAAATATATGTCCTGACTATAGCAAATAAATCCCTTACAGACAATAACAATGCTTCAAAAGTTTAAATCTCAACGTTGCAAGAAACACTATCAGCTAGGAAGCTCGAATGATAGAACATGAAAGATGAATGGAAGATTATGAAGGAGGGGAATGGAAAAACCCAAGAGTTGCATTGGTAGAAAACAAGGGTATAACAAATACTGAGATATATCAAGATAAGGAGTTACCAATATATCATGCTATTTTGTTTGAAAAAGGAAGGGTTTGAAGAGGAGAAAACAATTTTTTCAGAAGTTACCCAAAACTTGGGATTAAAAAAAAACACTTTGCACGAGAGGGTGAAGAGGCAAAGACTCACGTGAAGAACACACAAGACATCGAGGTCAAGGAAAGGCAGGTTAGGGTATCCAATATAATTATCAAAGGGATAAAAGATTACATGGTGAAGGAGAACACACCCCTGACTTAACGAGGGACTTCTTACAAGAAGTGTTGTTATGGAAAGGTCAAATCAGCCAAGCTTGGAGTGGTTGGAAAATCATACGGTGAGAGAGATAGACCCATCAAGGTAGTCATGCGGGCAGTATTCATGACAAACAACATTTATGGAGCAAAAAATAGCTCTTGAGGGGTTCTCGATTCTTCTTAGAGGAGCATCTAATTACTATGAGACATCAAGAAGAAAGAAGGATGGAAATTGAAAAAATAAAAGAACAGCTAGAAATGAAGGCAAAACAGCTTGGATGTTCAACGGAAAAAGCTGTTATTGCTCATTTTGGCCACCGCCCCAATGTAGAGAAGCAAGTGGCTAGTAAAGGTGTGACAACAAACACTTCAACAGGTAGCGATACAACAAGTTTAGCACCCACTCATAGTAATAATAACTCAACTTTGAGTCTTCCACATCAAAAACAAATAGAAATCAAATCCAGCTAAGGCTTCCTTAAGTTTATTTTTTTGGAATTGTAGAGGTTATCCGTGGAGGCATGGGCACGGGGGTTGGGACCTATTACGAAAGGCAAAGACATTATTTGTCTCATAGAGACACAAGAGCATGAAGGATGTAAGACTCCATTGTTTGAAGGTTATTGGAAGATGATAGTGTGGAATGAGGTAGCAGGAAATGGTAAAGGTCCTAGAGGCATCATGGTTCTAGTAAAAGAAAGGGAAGGACGTGTCATTCAGTTGAAAAAGGAAAATTCTAATAAACAATTCATATGGCTTAAAATCATGGAAAACAACAGTCTTCTAAGGATCGCAGCTTGTTACTTTGCTCCATAGGTATCTAAAGCTTATAAAAGTGTGGTTCTTAGCTCACAATGACCCCTATGTTTCCTTACAGAAAGATGTTATTTTTTCATAGTGTGGGGATATTCTTCTTGTCAGCGATTTTCAATGCTAGAACAACAAATTGTCAAGCCAGTATTTTCAGCTATGAAGAAAATGGTAACCCTATTTGGCTCACAAAAAAGAGAAAACATTAGTGGGAAAGAGTTTCTGAAGATGCTAAAGGCTGCAATCATTTTGGGGAAGAATTGGTCACTATATGTGGCATTTTTTATCTAATAATTTACAATGGTTTGGCTAGATGGTCTAAGTCGGGCAATTTAACTTGCAACGCATATAACGGGGAAAGGTGTGATGGATTATGCTATTTTCTGAGAGAATTTGTATTAGAGAATTGAGGGAAGTTGCAATTGGAGAACACATATGGGATCTCAAATCAGATCATAGACCATTGTAGGTAAATTTATGTTGGGCAAAGGATAGGCAGCTTGAGGCATAGAACCAATGCAAATTTATTACTCTCACTTGGTATACACAGGACTAGTAGGGATGAAATTACTTTCACACTTCAATTTATTTTGAAAAATAAAAAATAAACAAAAAAGCCAAAGTTAAGACAATAGTGAATTTTCATCTCAAAAAATTATCTCAAAACACCTTATGGGGTAGTAGTGTGGCCAATGCAAAAATTAGTACAAAGCATACTCATCAAGCACTTCATGATTCAACTATAGATATTGAACTTGAAATCATGCAACAACCTTTAAAGACTTAGATGCTCATAATGAGTTTTAACAGTTGGTGAAGATGAGATGCATGCTCATTGCAGTGTCATAAATTATACACACTACCTAAGGTGTCTGATTTGACACTTACTTAGCAAACCATTTTAGTGTGTGCTCACTCTTCCATGCATCATAGGAACTTTGCTATGAATTTAATTAAAAAAATATTTAAATGTAAACCTTTAGTTAATTTAATTTCTATGAGCACCCTTAATTATATTGTACCCGTTTAATTATTTCCTTTATCCGACTTGGATAAATAGATCCTATTTTATTATACGTGGCCTCTTGTGTTTATTTGGATATACAAACCTTGTTCCAATGCACATATTCAAAATCCTCATTTCCAAATTGGCCATTGACCTCAAATTTTAGCATTGCACGGCTAGTATAGAGTAGCTCAACTCACACCATACTCCATGATTTGAGCCCAAATTTGAATTGCAGAAAATTCTTGATTTTTACTTGGATTTTAAACCCCCATAATCTTTCTTCAAGTTTCGAGCTCCAAAATTGCTAAGTGAGGTATAAAAGAAGTGCTACCTCCCAAATTCTGTTATGAGAGAAGATCTCTAAGAAATTAAGCACACAAGGTTTCAACCCAAGGATAAATCAAAGCAATATATTCACATTGATACTCATCCCTTCGAGCATCAAGCATGAAAGACAAGGAATAGTTTTTTAACACACCAGATGCTCGAGGGTGAATCATCCTAAATAAAAATCCCTACTTAAGTAATCCACCATGAACATTATCCACCATACAACTTAGTAAGAAAAAATGAACTGAAAAAATAACACATGAACACCAATAACTGCAATGTGCTCAAACGAAGTTTATTTTTCGCATTTGTAAATTGATTGCTAAAATCGCGTAACTTCCCAAGAGGAAAAACGCAAATGTATTTAAAGAATGTGCTAAGAAAATGTTTAACCTGTCCCCATGAAATGATGCGCTCTCATGGAAATTGACGGTTTGCAAAGTATGAGTGTGTATCAATCAGATTTTAGAAGCAGAAATATAAATCAGAAAATCTTGATGTGTGCTCGAACTGTTTGACACTGTTCTCTCTTGGAATGCATGTTTGCATGATATTCACAAAATGAGTTGTGTTGGAAAGGCTTTAGTGGCCTTCTCCCTGTCTTCGCCATGGGTAAACACATAATTGCAAAATAAGGTAGCATACACTAGGCATGCGAACCGTTTTACACAAGCCTCAAACAGATCTCATCCCATGGAACTTCATGTATGCGGGATATAGACG
Source organism: Chamaecyparis obtusa (assembly GCA_027943335.1). Lineage (NCBI taxonomy): Eukaryota > Viridiplantae > Streptophyta > Pinopsida > Cupressales > Cupressaceae > Chamaecyparis > Chamaecyparis obtusa. Next base: position 3,031 of record BSBK01013603.1, on the reverse strand, counting down.
GAATAGATTTCTTGAAAAGGCTTCGAAAACTATCTATCAAGCGCATGTATTTTGTAGAGGGGAAAGTCGATTCCGAACATCTGCCAATTGCCTCCCTGCTGAGCTAAAACAAGAAGCTTTGGTAAAGCAATGGGCATCAATCAAAACATAACGAAGAGACATGTGAACTATTTGACATAATGCCTCAAAAGAGATGTCACCGCATCGAATGTAATGATTGCAGGATATGAACACAAAAAAAATATCGAGAAATTTGCTCAGATGGGATGAGTGCAACGCAACAAGCCGCATGCATGAACATATAGAAACACAAACAAATTTGCGCTCTATTTGACAGAATCGCGCAATCATTGCAAGAAATGAACAAAATGGATTTCTCGAGAAGGCGATATAAGATTTGAACCAAATGCAATCACCTATTGTACAATTTTAAACTCACAACTTTGCCAACATCATACCTTGCGTGAGGAAATGAGCAACAGGTAACAGAGTATGGACTTGCATTGAAGCATATTGGAAAATGGAATTTTGTGAGATATTATAACCGAAATCACTTCATTAGACATACATGCAAACCGTGGAACCATTAGAATGCAGCTGAAATGTTTGAGATATTATAAAGGAATTTCATCTCATGGCAAATAAGCATTTTGACCAACGAGTTATATATTATAGTACCATATCAGGAATGACGCAAAAATCCTTCAGATAAAATACCACTAGATGTATGTTAAAATTTGCAAACAATCTCATTTACAAGAAAATAACCACAATATTTATTTATGAGATTTATGCATTAGCAGTCGCTAATACAGTAAGAAGATGTTTGTCATTCACAAAATGCATGACAAAATCTATAAGCTCCAGGGACTGCAACTAACTATACTAGAAAATCATGCATGTTGAAGCCAGATTTAATAGAGAAAAGACCGGACGTAAAGATAGAAGCAAAAGCAAAACGTCATCTGTAGAACTCCATTGTTAGAATAGTAACATAACCCTCTGTCTTAGAATAGAGGCCAGGAAGGAAACGAGAATTCTGACTTGACGCAGTCCAGTTTCTAGAAAAACCCTCGCACTGCTCATGATGGTCTGAGTACCTCTTCTGCAATGTAACAAAATATTGTAGTCAGAAGGGAATTTATAATTTTAATGAAAGAGAGCAATTGATTGTCTACATTAAGGATAATATCTTTGAAACTAACTAATAATGTATAAGTTTAATGGAAGAAAACAATTTGTTTACGTAGATAAACCTGGGGAATTTGTGCTGTCCTTGTATTACTTCATCACTGCAAAGATTCTTGTTGATGTTGTATTGGAACTTACCCCCAGGAGCTTTATTTCCATCAATAGGACTAGAACTATAATTTCTACATTGTGACAAAATATTGTAGTAAGAAGATATTATATCTTTGAAACTAAGTAGCAATGTTTAAGATTTATACAAAATGGACATTATATAATTTCTGCTTTGCAACAAAAAAATGCTTAGTCGGAAGACATAATATCTGTAAAACCAACTAGTAATGTTTAAGATTAATAGAAGAAACAAATGGTTATGTAACTAAACCAGGGTAATTTGTGTCGTCCTGTTAACACTTCCTCGCTGCAAATGTTTTTGTCCTGGAATATTGTAATATCATATGAAATAAGAGTAGGAGCTTTATTTCATTCACTATTAGCAAAATTCATTGCCATATCTCCTCGATTGTTACATGAATTAGTGCTCTGCAAACAAAAGGGACAGTAATCACCCGTCTTGAACAATATAGTTGAATGAAGACATACTGCTGAAAAATAGATAATAAAAAATCTACATACCTCTACACTTTTATGCCGACATCGGTTTCTTTTCTTGTCGGTGGTGCTTGGGAATCTGGTGATATCGAGCGGTGTGGGGAGGGAGAATACGAAAATCCAATGGCGACTTGTCCCCACGAACTTTATACCCTTCCATCGTTGGCATATGATCTCCTCGACTTTTACTTGAATAGTGTTCTGCTTATACAAGGAGAATGAATCAGTGGACTGGACTGGAACATCATACTTGACTGAAGATATAAAACTATGAAATAGAAAGATAATAAAAACTCAGACACGCACCTTTGCTCGTTGAAAGCGACGCCAGCATCCTTCTCGGTCATCGTGAACACTAGAACGCAGACGACCCATACCTCTAACCTTCGCTCTCCTCCTCTCACCTTCGCTCTCTTTTCAAACTTATTTTTATTATCCATGCCAATGATCTGTTTAAACAACAATTGCATTTCTTTGCAATACACAATGTGGAGGATTATATTGACAGTAAACGCATGACGTTTCATGGTCTATAAAAAGTCACTTTCTAAATTTCCTCTCATTTATGTTAGTGACGCACATTTAATATCCCACAATCCACTCATCAGATTCCCCCATTAATTTGACAGTAAACGCAGGCATTTCATGCTCTATAAAATGTCATTTTCTAAATTTCCCCTCATATAGTAGACGTGACGCACATTTAATATCCTACTCCACTCACCATTTGTTAGCGCTCTACCAAAGTCGTTTCCGTAGCATTTTCCATTAATCTATTTGCTCTCACGAGTTCACCTAAACAGTTATGGCGGAGGCTAAGCTTCACATAAAAATGCATTATAGAAAATAAATAAAAAATTCACATCTGCCAAAATGTAGAGTTTTTTTTCAAATTTTGTTTTGTTGTTTTCGATTCTAAATATGCAGATCATGAAAAAAAGATGCTGAAATTTTCAAAAAATCTGTTGTATTTTTAGATTTTTCAAATTTGATCAATGGTACATTCTATCTTGATAGCCGCGTCCCCAATAGTTATCGTTACTGTCAATAGTAGAAGCCAACAGTTCCTCTAGCATATGCATTAATGATTTTTTTCGTTGTTTCTACATGGCCAAGAACCCATTCATATTAGCCACAAAACATAGTGGGCCAGCGTTTGACAAATCCATTGGCAGCTTGGTTCATTAACATGTTGTCAAGCGCTATTCTACCCTAAGTTGATTTTTTGCAC
>BSBK01013602.1:0-55000 GCA_027943335.1 Chamaecyparis obtusa | reverse complement strand
TATCAGAGTGTATTGGTTGCTTGGAATAGAGTTTTGAGGACTTCAGCATAAAGATCACAAAATGTATAAGAGGGATGTGCCAAATCTAAACAAGGACAACTTTACAATATGGCAAAGCCAAATGAAACTGCATATAGCTGGAATTGGGAATTCTTCCCTCACACTATTAGAGAATGGCTACATTGCACCACCCACTGGACCTTTGACTCTGCATCAACTAAGAGATAGACATGAGCATAACATTACTATGATGGAGATTGATCTTGCTCTGACAAATGCCGAGTTTGAAGATATTAAAGATTGCACTACTACTAAAGATATGTGGGATAAAGTTGCTCAAGTTTATAGTGGTGATACAAATGTCAAGAGAGCCAGAGCTGAAAGTTTAAGAGGAAGATTCGATGATATGAAGATGAAAGAAGGAGAAAACATTATGCAGTACACAAACAAAATAAAGGAGGTAGTTCACGCTATTAGAGCATCTGATGGTGTTATTGATGAAGACACTATGGTAAGAAAAATTCTAAGGACTTTATTTCCTATTTATGCCATCAAAATATCTGCAATTCATGAAAATAGGTCAGCACCTAATAGTACCCTCACTCTTGATAATTTGATTGGAAAGCTAACAACTTTTGAACTAAACAACTATAATAATAGTGTTGTACCGACTGTTGAATCTGCTTTTATGACTTCTCTAAAGATTGGTAAGTCTAATAGTATAAATAATAAGGATGATAGTGATAGAAATACTGATGATGAACTTGATGAGCTTGAAGCTCTTATGGCGAGGAGATTACCTAAAGGAAAAGGTAGGTATAGAGGAAAATTACCTTTAGCATGTTTTAACTACAAAGAAGTTGGTCATATTGCTACTAGATGTCTAAATAGGAAGGAAGCTAATAGAAACAAGGACTGATCTAGTGAAGGAAGCTATAGGAGAAGAGGAAATAGAAGTTACTGACACTACAACAGAGATAACTGAGACAACAGTGATAAAGGCAAAAAGGTATGTTACATTGCTGAAGAAAATGAATTTGATTCAGATTCAGATGATGATGTAGAGGTAGTATTTGTTGCTATGAAGGATGATTCTGAGGAAGAAGAAAAGTATGTAGAAGCAACACTAATTTATAAGGTTAATAAAAATGATACATGGATCATAGATAGTGGCTGTACACATCACTTGACTAGTGATGAAGAAAAATTTAATCATCTTGAGCAATATAATGGAGGATCTGTAAAAAAGGGTAATGATACACCTTGCATGGTTAGAGGAAAGGGATCCTTGCTGATAAATGATAGAATCCAATGTGATAATGCTTATTGGGTAGAAGGACTAAACTATAATTTGCTAAGTGTGGCACAACTGAATAATTCAGGTCACCGAGTTGCTTTTGAGAGAAAGAAAGTAAAAATATTTGATGATGGAGGAAGACTTGTTAGAATAGGAGCACAATCAAAAAGTAACTTGTTTTATCTTAACAATGATGAGTCTTCTTGCTTAATGATGAAAAATGAAGATGCTTGGTTATGGCATAAAAGGTTATGTTATGTGAACTTTGATAACATGATTAAAATTAGTAAAAAGAAAAAGCTTAGAGGTCTGCCTAACTTGTCTAAGCCTGATCATGTTATGTGTCATGAGTGTCAGAAAGGTAAAATGACAAAATCTAGTTTCAAAAGAAAAGATTATTCAACAAAGAAAATACTTGAGTTAGTTCACACCGACCTATGAGGTCCTATGAGAACTCAGAGTTATTATGGTGATAGATATTTCATTCTTTTTTTGATGACTATACTAGATTGATGACTGTCATGTTCTTGAAAGAAAAATCAGAGGCATTTAAGATGTTCAAGTGGTATAAAGAAAAAGTAGATAAAGAGACTGGTAAAGAATTGAAATTCTTAAGATCTGACCGAGGTGGTGAATTTATTTTTGATGAATTTACTAACTTTTGTAGTGAGCATGGTATAAAAAGATAGGTCTCTACACCGAGGACACCTTAGCAGAATGGAATTTTTGAAAGGAGGAATAGGTCAATATTCGACTATGGAAGAACACTGATGATAGAGAAAAATGTTGCATAGACATATTGGAGAGAGGTAGTTAGCACAACTGTTTATGTTTTGAGCCAAGTAGAGTTGAAGAAGGACACTAACAAAACACCCTATGAGTTATGGTTTGGACACAAACCCACTGTAAGCTATTTCATAATTTTTGGAAGTAAATTTTTTATTCTAAAAGATGAAAGAAATGGAAAGTTTGACTCAAAAGGTGATGAAGGGATATTTCTTGGTTATTCCACTAAAAGCAAAGCATATAAGTGTCTAAATAAAGTTACTAATAAAATGATAGAAAGTGCTAATGTTAGGGTTGATGAGTTTGATGACAAGAATGTAGAAGAAAGCACAAAGGAATTGAAAGAATATGGTAGATTCACATACATTGAGCATCCAGAGTATCTACCAAAGCCACAGACAGTGACAATCGGTCAGCAGGAAAACAATACCGAGGAACAAGAAAGAGAAACTGACGAGCAAGAAGGACCTACCTAGTAGGCAAATGAACCTAAATAGGATGAACAAGAAAGAAGAGATCAGATATTGACAAGATTTTTTAGAAGACATCATCCTAAGAATCAAATTATTGGCGACAAGCAAGCTGGAATACAAAGGAGAAGTAAGTCAAGACAAGGTACATGCTTAGTTTGTGAATATGAACCAAAAAATGTTAAAGTTGCATTGGAGAATGAAGAGTGGATAAATGAAATGAATGAAGAGATTGAACAAATAGAGAAAAATAAGACATGGACCTTAGTACCTAGACCTAAGGATAAGAATGTTATTGGTACTACGTGGATCTTCAAAAATAAGCTAAATGAAAATGGAGAGGTTACAAGGAATAAAGCCAGATTAGTTTGCAAGGGGTATGCACAGGAGGAAGGAATTGACTATGGTGAGACCTTTGCAACTATTGCTAGACTAGAAGGAGTTCAAATGTTACTGGCTTATGCAACACATAAGAAATTTAAAGTTTATCAAATGGATGTTAAGTCTACATTTCTGAATGGGATACTTGAAGAAGAATTCTACATAGAACAACCAGAAGGGTTCATTGATCCAGACAAGAAAGACATGGTATTTAGATTACATAAAGCTTTTTATGGTTTGAAGCAAGCACCAAGAGCTTGGTATGAAAGGTTGCATACTTATTTGTTAAGTATTGGATTTTTTAGAACTAGTGAGAACAAAAATTTGTATATGAAAGGAGATACTGATGATACTATTCTAATTGCTGAGATATTTGTGGATGATATTATCTTTGGAGGTCAAGATCACATATGTAAATCCTTTGCTGATGAGATGATAAAAGAGTTTGAAATTTCTATGTTTGGAGAGATTAAGTTCTTTCTAGGATTGCAGGTTATTCAGTAGAGTGATGGGATATTCATCACACAATCCAAGTGTATAAAGGAAGTACTAAAAATATTTGGCATGGAAGATGCTAAACTAGTTGGAACACCAATGGTCACAGGCTGCAAATTGACTAAAGAGTATGAAACTACAGAGGTGAACCAGACACTGTACCCATTAATGATTGGTAAGTTAATGTATGTAGTACATAGTAGACCAGATATATCATATGCTGTGGGGATTTTTGCAAGATTTTCTACAAATCCTAGGGAGTCACACATGATTGCTACAAAGAGAATCTTAAGATACCTAAAGAAAACAAAGGGTTATGGATTATGGTATCCTAAGGAAGGCAAGTTTGAACTTAAAGTATACACCGATGCTGATTGGGTTGGAAATGTGGATGAAAGAAAAAGCACAATCAGAGGAGAATTTTTCTTTGGTGAAAGACTTGTCACATGGACAAGTAAGAAGCAATCTTGTATTTCCTAGTCTATAGCCAAAGTAGAGTATGTTTCTACTGCTACAAACTATTCAAATATTGCATATATCAAGCAAGTGTTAGAAGGAATGAATGAGATAATCATTGAGCCGGTGATTATATATTGTGATAACACTAGTGCCATAAACATTTCAAAGAATCCAGTGATGCACTCTAAAATAAAGCACATATCTATCAAGTATCACTACTTAAGAGAACAAGTGAAAGAGAAGAAAGTGAAGCTAGAATTTGTTACATCTAAAGAGCAACTTGCTGACATATTTACAAAGAATTTACTGAAAGATACATTTGAATACTTGAGGACTAGACTTGGGGTCCGTCCCCTATCTACCAGTCACTAATGTGATCTGGAGGTTGCATCAGCCTAATCTTATCAGAAGATCATTCATGTTGATGCAACAAAGTTCACACTTTGGATTTCTATCTAAGGTTGTGAAAGACTTGAGAAACCAGTGACATAATCAGTATATAGAGATATAGAGAATGCACTGAACAACAAAGAGTTACATGGCTACTATAGATCTGTATGGTTTATTTATTTCTTTGGCATTGTTGTCAAAGGGAGAGATAAACAATATGATAATTGAGGAGAATATAGGAACATCTATCTAAGGGACAGACAATCTGAAAAGATATAGGGAGAGATAAACAAAAGGAACCCGAGAGCTGCTAAAGATCATATTTGCAGAAGATAGTCTACACATTGCAATGTTGGTATGTAACATAGTGATTAAACATATTAAGCTAAGGGAGAGCTTACAAGGCTACAACATTTATTTACAGAGTTTTAGAATACATGTTTGGTATGTGTATGGTATACTTCATATTGCTTGAGTTGCCATCAGTGCCAAAGGGAAAGATTGATGAACTACAACTGATTGAGAACCTAATTGAAGAACTTCAAGTGATTAGAGATCACTGAACACTGAACTGTTATGTAAGATAATTGAATCAATTTTATGTTGTCATTGATGTCAACTAGTTTTGATAGTACTTATCATGGAGAGAAATAACACATTTGTAGAAGAAAAGAGGAAGATGGAGAACTAAGATATCTACATTGAGAAATATGGATATGATAGATGAGGATAAGGAATACCTTTGGTAACTTATTGATGAGTCTATGAATTCATATTGTTGACTTGATTATGTTGCATTAATCTTTTATGAAGTTGGGAGCAAAATGTTACAAAGCAGTGTTGTCAGTTAACAAAGCATTCTAGTATACATCGAGTAGTGTAGTGTATACTAAGCACAATATAAACCAAGCTTGTGTTCACCGACGCATTTCTTTATTAACCAAGAATGAACAAAAGAATGAAATGATTTTTCTAGCTGATAGAAATTGATGAGCTGTAAAGTGTATGATCATGAGGTGAAAGATAAAGTTTGTTATGAGATCAACGACTAGAAAAATTCAAGGAAGATCTAAAGGAAAAATTTGAAATGTGTTATTGAAACATCAGTCAAGGAAGGTTTAAGAGGCAAAACCAACGAAGGAGATTAAGTGGCAAAATCTGATGGATGAAAAGAAAATGGTTTACTTGTCTATTTAAGAGATTAGGGTTTCATTATGAAACTTGTGGCGGAGGAAAGGATAATACAAAGATAATGCATGAACAAGCTTCATGCATGCTTGATCAAACTAGTTAAGGAGAACCAAACTACAGAGATTATTGAGTGTTAGAAAGATATAACCGAGAGACAATAAGTTTACTAAATATTGTTGAAACAGAATTGATATATTGATCAAACATTTGAATGAGCATAATATAGATCTATACATCTTAAAATCAAGTTGTATTGTAATCAAATCAACTGTTGTTACAATTTAACCATTGTAATCAGATAAATCTCTTAATCGGGTAGACTTGAAAGTCTTTTAATGTCATTCATAGAATGCACATTTGTTATCCTATCAACCCCATAGTGAATGCTGGTTGGATGATAATGGTTAGTGTTAAATCTTCTAACAAGGTCACACCTTACAGTGTGTTAATAGGGTTGGGTCTTCACTGACCTCACTTCAGAAGAGTGAACAATTTTTGGGTTGCCGGTCCTAGGTGGTTTTTCCCTTTACAGGGTTTCCCTGTTAAATCTCTTATGTTATGTGTTGATTATGATGATTGTTGGATATCATACTTTACATGTTTCATATTAGATTTGATCGGTAGTTACTTTATGTTATTGACTGGTAATCGGTAAAAGCATAGACAATTTACTATTATATGTTACCAAGCTACATAAATTTGTTTAAATTGTTTTTGGATATACATTTTGTATTTGGGATAGTGGATAACTAATTCACCCCCATCTCAGTTATTCTAACAAGTAATACTTAGAGCCAATCAGAAATTAGTAAGGCTTAAGTGGTGAAAGGAGTTAATCTGAACTGTAGATCTTGAATCATGAAGATGTTTTGTTATTTATGTAAGCATAAGATCTGAACCCTAAAACATAAGAGTGTGAAAGAGAGGATGCAAAGGGTATGAAGGGATGAGCAGAGAGGCACATTCAATTTTTTTCAAGCATTCAGATAGATTTCAATGACTGAGTTAAGTAGTGAAAGGATAGAATAGAGATAAATCTGATAGAAGTGATCAATACAATACTATAAAGAGAAGATTTGTAATCTTCATATAGTAAAAACTAAAGGATCATGTATTGAGACATTCTAACAAGTGTATCAGGGTAAATATATTAACCGAGTGGTCCTAACAGACCTATTGTAATATCTTAACCGAGTGCTTACTTTGTTGTAAGTTTTAAATCCTTTAGCAAGGTAGACTATATAAGTCTTTGAGCTCTTAATAGGATAGACCCCTAACAAGGTAGATCACATTTTGATCAAATTTTGTAAGCCTTAACAAGAAAACTTAATACTGTAGTAGTGAAGATTTGTGGGTGTCATCCCCACCCTAGTTTTACCTTTCAAGAGTTTCTAGGTAACCAAAATTACTGTGTTATGAGTACTTTCATGAATGCTACTTAGTATGTTAGTTACTTTTTTTTGAGGAAGTATTGTTGATGCTATGCAAAAGTTTTATACAATGTTAAAAGTTAAAGTAGGTGATATCTAATTCACCCCCCTCCCCCCCCCCCTCAGTATCACATTTCCCAACTATATTTCCAATAATTGGTATCAGTGCTGCAAGGTTTCTCATAGAAAGTCTAACCACTTGAAGAAAAAGATCTTGAGATGGAAGTCTATAAGCTAGGAAAGGTTATAGAGAATTAGAAGATTGATGTACAGTTTGCATTACAACAACTGGAAGCAGCCAGAGGTGAACTGAAGAAATCCTTAAGCAGAAGGAGAGAAATTGCTATTCAACAAAATTATTCACTCTATCAAGAAGAACATACCACTGGAATATTTGATAATGCAAACTCTGCAAAAATTGACAAAGCCATAAAAGGGCTACTAGGGAAAAGTACTATACTAAATGATGACATCATAAATCTAAGAAGAGAACAAGAAATTCAATTTGTTAGACTGTGTGAAGTAGTTGAATAGAAAAAGAAAGCTAAACATGACAAGACAATGGTTGAAGAAGATTAAAGACAAATAACAGTGAGACTAGATGAAAGGACAAGAAACATGCAAAGGTTGACCAACAATCAAATAGACATGGTAAATCAACTGCTGGTGGTTAATCAAGAGTTGGGCAGGAAAGATATGGAAATCAACCAACTAAGGTCTAAAAATGACCAATTAAGGAATGAGCTAAGATCTGAGAAGGAAATCAATGAAAGGATGAACAAACCTAATGAAGCTACAAAATATTTTGAAGAGCTATTAAGGTCACCTAGAAGATCTGGTGATAGATCTGGACTTGGACTAAATGAGCATTCATCATCTACTAAAGAAGGAGAATCATCAAAGAATAGAGAGTAGAAGAATGCAAAACCAAAGAACAACAAGCCCACATGCCATCACTATGGAAAGCCAAGGCATACAACCAACATATGCAGGAGAAAACATGGTAAGTCTGATCCTAAACCTAATCTTAATGGGCATTTCTTTAATTGTAATAAACATGGACATTAGGCACATGAATGTAGGTCTAAGGTCAGCAATCCACCTACCTTAACTAAGTTTCAAGGTCAATGTTTTAACTGTCAAAAGTATGGGCATAGAGCATTTGAATGCATATCTAAACCTAGATGGTCATCAAATGAATAGACTAAGTCACCTATGAAGAATAACTAATAAAATTGGGATTATAACACTTGGTACAATTGTCATTACTATGGAAAATATGGACACATTGGAGAAAATTGTATGAAGACTCATTTCAGAGGAAAATCCAAAAGCTAGATGAATGGAAGCATGGTATGTTACAAGTGTAATAAGATAGGTCACCTAAAGAAAGATTGTAGATCACTTATGTTGAGCAATGATCAAAATTAGAATGAAGATATCCATGAGAAATTGAGAAATCAAATGAATAAGACATGGAAGAAGAAAGAAGAAGAAAGCACAAGTGAAGCTAGCACATCTGAGGTCACCTAATCTGATGGATTAGGTGATCATAGTTCTTCTAACTAAGTATAGAAGGTATGTTTGGAACTGAATCTTACAATGCTTTATCTTACATCAGTTCCTAATATAAACTTGAGTAAAAGTCCATATCTGCATAGATAAAGATGCATTATGACATATCTAAGCAAAGTAGAGAATTTCATTTTTATGTCGAGCATCAGTGTCTTGACCAAGTTATCAATGTATGCCGAGAACCTATTGTGGCTAAGATGCTATATACACCAAGCTGTGTCTTAATGGTTATATTGACCGAGCTTGTGTTAGCTAAGGTTAACATGAGTTTTCCGAGACAGCTGTATTCTACTTAGAATTTTGTAGGGAGCATTTATGAGGCCCTAATTCTACTTTTTGGAATCTATAAAGTGGAAAGTTGCTGTCCATTTCATTTCACCAAGCGAATTGAGATTTCTTTGAGTGATTCAGAGTGTGAGAAACCATTTTGTCAAAGGCGATTCCAAATCCTTTCAATGCACCATCGGCAAAAATCATCTATAGGACACTTACAAGAAAGGTACACTACCGAACAAACATTTCTTTTCAAAAATTTTGAATTAAAATAGCATCATCATTGTCTGCTATAATGAAGAAACAAGGGATGGAAGTTTTCAATGCACAATTGGTAAGGAATGAAGTTTGCAAGCCGTGAAAATTTAGGGAAATTATGGAAACTGCAATTAAAGGAGATCTTATCAGTGCCCTATCCTCAATTCTAGAGAATGTGTTGATAATGAATGAAATTAGGTCTTTTTACATGTGCAAGATTAGAGAAATCAGAGATTATGAGATCAGGGAGGCATATAACAAATTGTGTGATAATGGAGTGTTGAAGCTGGAGTATAAATCAATTGTCGAACAAGGGTTAGTGCATGCCCTAGATTTCCCATAGAATTTTAAGGTTGAATGGTTAAAAATAGTGTTGAGTCAAGTGCATGATATGCAATTATGGCTGGAAGATGGACCCGTGCAAATAATGAAAGAAATGATCCACCAAGTAACTGGATATCCTACAATTCAAGGAAAAAGAACAATGAAGTGTTCAAGTAAAGAATAAATTCAGGAAAACACACAGGCAATATGGAACAAGCATGGAATGATGAATTCCACCATCATAGATCCAAAAATTGACTTTTCTGTTAGGGTTATCTTGCACAAATTCTACCAATTCATTCGGTTGGACAGCATCCCCTATATGGTAGTGGACTAGGCATGGAAAATCATCAAGAAGAGACACGCATATGACCTTGTCGAGATCCAGTTGACTCAGCTTTCCGAGAACCTTAAATCAATTTGGACTGCAAAGAATTCCATGTGTAAGTTTGGCTCTTTTCTAGTCTATCTATTCTTTTATATATAGAAGTGTTTTCCTACCATTGGAGGTGTGATATGGGATAAGAAGAAACCCATTACTGTTCAAATAAGTGAGTTCATAGGTCATATAGGAGATAGTTTTAACAGTGTGATGGAGAACTATTTTGTTGAGTTCAAGAAGAAAATGAGGAAGAGGAATAGAGTTCATGTATCATTAATTGAGAAGTATAGCAAGGATACATGTTTTCTAGTTGACATAGACTTTACTTATGCACTAGCAGTCTTTCCTAGGGTTTCATGGCTAATGCCATTACCCTATGAGGTAAACATAGATGAAACCACTACTACTATTACAACCCTCTTAGCTAAAGAAATTGATGATAAAGAACCCTATTTTGGAACATACAATGAAGCCAAATCTAAAATCACTATGGGTTTGATGGTTGTGACTATAGAGAGAAAGAGGAAGAAAATAGTAAAGAATCTGGAGAAATATGTGGAAGAAATAGATAAAGATGCACCACTTGAATTAACCTAGGGACTAGGAGAGGATGAACCAAGTGACTCTAGTGATAGTGAAGAAGAAGAAGTTCAAGTAGAAAAAAAGAAAGGTAAGAAGTCTATACTTGCCAAGCCCCCAACCAAAAGAAGGATATTGAAACCTAAAGTGTCATCGAAACCTATTATTAGGCCTAGAACAAGGGGAGCAGTTGTTGAGACACCAAAGATATCCCCTGCAACAAGTAAATGAAAAGTTGTTCAGCCTAAGGTAGTGTTGAGCAAGGCTAACAAAAGACCTAGGAGGAAACTTGTTTTGGAATAGGAAGATGATGAGGAAACTAAAATTGATGAAGAGGTGAAGAAGAAATTTGAATTGCAGAATGTAAGACCTAATGTAGATGAAATATGCCACAAAATCACAAGCACTATAGGAATAGAAGAATTGAAGGGATTAAAATTTGGAAGCATGAGTATAGGAGATAAGGAAAAAGTTGAAGATGTTATTCTTGAAATGCTTTGCATTTTCAAGATGTTACCTATTCAATTGGAGAACTAAATTCCTAAGGATTTGAGTAACACGATAGCACAAAAATGAGAATATGCTCTTAATACAGAGAAATAAATAAGGGAGAGTACCCTAGCACAAGTTGAATCAAGTTTAACCCCTGCAAACATTAGGCAAATTGTGGAACAATAGAGAAAAATTTGATCCTAAGCTTAGAGCTTATTTAATCCTTCAACACAAGGTTGAGGATGTTGTATAGGAAAGTCTAAGGACTTGGAAGATAGTGTTTGGATTATCAATTAACAAGGATGCATATAAAGATGCTAGTACATCTAAGGATGCTGAGCCTGACAAAAAATAGAATGCAATGGAATTACCCAATCCAGAGACTAAAGCTCCTAAGGTGGAGGAAATTCATAAGGTATCATAAGTGAAAATTGTTGATATAATAGAGGATACCCCAATAAAGACTTAGGTATTAACCGAGGAGGATATACAGGATGAGGCAGCAAAAGACACATCTTTGCCAGGAAACAATATTGTACTTTTACAAGAAAAATATTATCTAACAATTGATGAGACATCAACTGTTAACACTACCCCTGCCAAACTTGAAGTTGTTAAAGTTGACATGTTAGCCGGTACAAGCACTACTGAGGAATAGGATCAGTTGACACCAACCAATCCACCCACATCTATTGAGGAGTTACAACAAGATCAAGGAGAGCAGTCAGACGTAAAAGCTACTAGTCCTCATGTGAAGGATAAGGGAACAGAAGAAAAAGAAGTAAAAGACAAAGCTATTGAGGTACAAGAGCCTAAGGAACAAGAGGAAATACAAGATCTTGTATAGATGCCGAGTGACAACAGACCAAAGAAGACACTTATGAAGAAAATGAAAGTCTTATCACCAGAGGTAACCATTGACAAAGTCATTGTTATTCTAAAATGAGATTCTGATAACTTATCTTATGAGCAAATACAAATACTGCAAGATTTATTGAAGAGGAAAAGAAGATAGGAAGAACTAAGAAGAGAACATTAGCAAAAGCAGGTTCTGTATGAAATCAAAGAAATCTTTAATGATTCTTTGAGTTGTCTGATGTAAATAGTTTGGCTCCCATACTAGAACAACTTGTCCATATTGTTCAAAAAGTAGCTGATGAAGAAAGTGGAGCCAATGATAAGTTGTTGCAGTGGTTGGAAAGAAAGTTTGAGATCAAGATGATGGAAAAAGTATCTATCGAGATTGCAGTGAAATAGGTAGCACTTTCCACTTTGGTAACAGAGTTAGAAGAAGTCATTGTGAATGCACAATCTCTTCTTACCAAAATATGCAATGTAGAATAGTTCACTGAGGATAACCAAGGACTGGTTGATAAACTACAGCAAGAACTAAAGTCCACCAGTCAAGCCTTAAGCATGGATGCAGAAACAAGTTCAAGACATTATGCCAAGCTTATGCATACACAAGGATGGATAGCCGAACTGATGGCTAATGATGGAAAGATAAGGGCTCGTGTACTCTCTATGCAAACAATTTTGACACCTCACCTGGAGGCCATACAAAGAGAGTTAGCCAAGGCTAAGGACTTAATAAAGAAGGATTCAAATATGTCTACAGCCGAGAGCCTAGTTAATCTAGCTATTGAGCTAGAAGTGCAGTCCAAAGTTTTAAATGTTGCTACAAGAGGATGGGAAACTGCACTACACATGGTTATGATGCTGCATAACCATTTTTGGAGAAATACTTCATGATCCCCACTCCAGAAGAGATCTGTCATGCCAAAAACAAGTGGGAAATTAAGTGACATGACATGAGAAAGGGAAGGTAACAAAATTTTGTATGTATATATATCTTAGGGGGAGTATTTTGCTAATACAAAGTAATTTTGTAAATACAAATATAATGTCATGACAAAGTGTTTTTGCCACTAATGTTAAAGGGGGAGATTGTAGATCTCTATAGTTTTGTTGACTATTAGTGACTCACACTTGGTCATTTATCTAGGCAATGATGGTCGGTCATCACTGCGACTGAGTCATTATGTAAAGGCCGAGCTATGTAATGTATACTTACTGAGTAGTAGTACTGCTGAGTAAACTTATGGTCACTATGCATTTTTGTATTAGGCGAGTTGAGTTTTTTCGAGCCATGTATGCAATGATTACCGAGTGATAGAGATATATACATATGCCGAGTACAATGAATGCTGAGTATCAGGAACATCATTTTCTGAGTTAGCCAGAAATGACATATGAGTTTTTTATGGCACAGTGATTGAGGTAAATCATTTTGGCCGACATTCATGTTTTGTATTTTGTTTGTTGAGGTAATTACAAAGGTGATTATGCAGCTATTTTGCAATCATTGATCCCTATGTAATACTTAGAGCCAATCAGAAATTACCGAGTGTTAGAGATATATACATATGCCAAGTACAATGAATGCTGAGTATCAGGAACATCATTTTCTGAGTTAGCCAGAAATGACATATGAGTTTTTTATGGCACAGTGATTGAGGTAAATCATTTTGGCCGACATTCATGTTTTGTATTTTGTTTGTTGAGGTAATTACAAAGGTGATTATGCAGCTATTTTGCAATCATTGATCCCTATGTAATACTTAGAGCCAATCAGAAATTAATAAGGCTTAAGCGGAAAAAGGAGTTAATTTGAACCGTAGATCTTGAATCGTGAAGATGTTTTGTTGTTTATATAAGCATAAGATCTAAACCCTAAAACGTAAGAGTTTGAAAGAGAGGATGCAAAGGGTATGATGGGATGAGTAGAGAGGCACATTCAGTTTTGGTGAAGCATTCAGACAGAGTTCAGTGACCAAGTTAAGAAGTGAAAGGACATAATAGAGATAAATCTGATAGAAGAGATCAATACAATGTTGTAAAGAGAAGATCTATAATCTGCATACAGTGCAAACCAAAGGATCAGGTACAAAGACATTCTAACAAGTGTATCAGGGTAAATATCTTAACCGAGTGGTCCTAACAGACCTATTGTAATCTCTTAACTAAGTGCTTACTTTGTTGTAAGTTTTAAATCCTTTAGCAAGGTAGACTGTATAAGTCTTTGAGCTCTTAACAGGGTAGACCCCTCACATGGTAGATCACATTTTGATCAAATTTTGTAAGCTCTAACAGGAAAACTTATTACTGCAGTAGTGAAGATTTGTGGGTGTCATCCCCACCCCAGTTTTACCTTTCAAGGGTTTCTGGGTAACCAAAATTACTATGTTATGATTACTTTCATGAATGCTTCTTAATATGTTAGTTACTTTGTTTTGAGGAAGTATTGTTGATGCTATGAAAAAGTTTTATACAATGTTAAAAGTTAAAGTAGGTGATATCTGATTCACCCCCCCTCTCAGTATCACATTTCCCAACTATATTTCCAACACTTCCTCTTGGTAGAACATCACAAAATTTGACTTCTTGAATCTTCAAATAGAAGAAACATGCACTGCATTGCCATAATATAAAATCATGATAATGATCAAAGTTAATTAGATGGATGTGTGGAAACACCTTAAGAAAGATAGAAATAACATATATAGAAATGCTCTCTCCTTGTCTTGGTCTTGTCTTATGGTAATTTTTTTACTCTTTTAAAAATTAGTCTTAATAAATATGGCCCTTGCAATTTGACTATTCAACCTTCTGTTAATTTTCTATCATTCTTTATCCTTTATAATTATTTAAAATGGCATAAAAAGATAATTGTTCTTGAGTTTTATGTTTTGTGTTCCATGGAATGGCCTTCATGCTAAAAAATCTCCAACTTTTATTGTAGAAAACAAATGTACATATTATAAAATAAGAAAATTCTAATAAAACTATTCAATCTTCTTAATTGTGCCAACAAGTTATAAATTAACATCAACTTTATCAACACGGAAAACATAGTAAACGACATGTTGAAAAAAGTAGTCAGGTGGATAAAATATGCTTTTGATAGCAGGCATGAGTTTTTAATCACCATGATCACACATTATTGATTAGTGTTAATTCATTTCTCTTTAGTTATATTTATTATTTAGTAGTGCTTTGTAAAGAAACTTAACAAATGTAGTCATGTGATTGTGTAAAAGACATTTATCAATAATTAATAGAAAATAGAGTTTGTTCTAGTTCCACTATCATACATTGTTGACTTGAATGTGTATATAGTCATTTGGTTATAAAATATAAATAAAACACTAAGAACTTTTCTATTTTTAGCTCACACTTATGAAATGCTAAAGGCTAGAACTACAATATTATAGCTATTGTGACCAACTAATTTGAATTGGATCAGAAGGAAAATGGCCAGATACATTTTAGCCTATTTTTTTCTTTGAGCTATGGATTTGGTTTTGTAACCATAGCTTCCATAATTACCCACACTTCTATTTTTTACGGAAGGCAGGATTTTAGTAAGAGGGTTTTATGGTTGTGTCTTTAAGGGTACCCAATATTTTGGTTTTGAATATTGACACAACAATGTTTGTTGTGTTTTAATGTCTGTTGCTTAGGGAAATTTGGCAACATGCCACAACTTCTAGAAGTAGTCCACCTGATATCCATACTAAATTGATATGGAGTATGAGAACATCCCACTATGGTGTTTCTATGTTCTTACCACTACTTTCGTTGTTCCCTTTGCATTGTGTGAGTTTTAAAAGGAAGTGGTGCATCTTTCATGGTGGGTTTTAATCTTGGTATGTGCTTTAGCATCTCTTTTTACTTTATCCATCAGTGTTTTTAACTGCCACCACTAATCAAGTAAAACTAAAACAAGTTGATGAAAAATGATTATGGTTGCTAATTTATTATGTCAATTCATGGAATTTTCTAATTTTAGTTATTGTGCAGACTCCAAGGTTGAACATCATTATAGAGTACATAATGGGATACATTCTTCATAGAAACCCCATAGCCAACATTTTCTTTAAGGTTTATGGGTACATGAGTATCAGTCAGGAAGTTTCATCCTTGTCAGACTTTGAGTTGGGGCATTATATGAAAATCCCACCTTGCTCCATGTTTCTGGTGTAGGAACAATCTGTAATACCCTCTTTTTTACAACTAGGAATTTCATGTTCACCAAATAGTAGATCCAATGAATCCAATCACTTCTCAAATCAACAAAGCCACATATTTTGTTTTTACTTATAATAAAAGATTCTCTTTTTGGGTATCTCATCATGATGATCTGAATTGTTGATTCTAAAAAAATTTGAGAATGTAATTTAGAAATTTGTGATAAATTTATATTACACTGTGGAAATTTAATGTTTTTTAAAAGATAAGGCTTATCCTTGATCCTATAAAAGCATTTATATTCTAAATATTTATTATAAAAGTGGAATCTTTTATTTTTGGAGTGAAATAAAACATTCTTGATCGACAATATGGGATGACTTGCCAACTCTTCTTCGGTGTAGATGAGAAGGTTTTGAAGTGAGAATAAAAGGCTGACACCCCATTCTTCTTTCCTTTTCAGCACAACATACTTGGTTTCCAACATCATATTTGCACTAATTAATGAGTTCTTAACCTTGATAAAATGGTTGATATGCATCATGTCTCTCATTTACTTCAACATTTCACATGCAAATTTAGTTTTCAAATTGGTTTCATAGGGCCAAGGCATGTAAGAATAAACTAATATTAATTCTCTTTTCTTATGTTGCAAATCATTGTCTATGTGTGTCTTTGTATTCACTACTAACTTGACATGTTAAGGTGAGTGAGTAAACTGGATGACATTATCAAAAATGATAAATATTCATCTTACCATTGCTCAATGTTTTGAATCATGTGACAATACCACAAAATCCTATTTGTTAATGCATTTAAAATTGTTCAAATCGATTTGTTGAACCATAAGAAAAATAAGCACTATCTTTTTATATCTTCATCATTGACCCTGCATCATGAAACAATTGTTAGGATGACCATGATTATAAATAGATCTAGATAAAACTTCCCAAAAAAACCTAAATTCAACTACAAAAAAAATAAGCCAGTGGTTCTAACAAAAGTTCCAGACAATGAACAATGTTCTTCTTCAAATTATTATTGATATTTACCCCTTTCTACTGGAGTGAGTGTATTCTAATTAAGAACTCTCTATAGTGAGAATAATTAGTTGTTCCACCTAAGAAGTTTCCTTTCTCATGCTTCAAAAACTCTGAACTTCTTCTGATACATGTAGTTTCTATAGTCTATTTATTAGAATTAATAATGATATAAGCCTCTCACCATAGTCTTCCTTTGTTAACCATTGCGACAATGTGTATTGTAATTTATCTTCTTTTGCAATAGCAATCCCCATCTCCGTATGCCTCTCCAAGTTGGGTATGAGATGAATAATATTTTCTTTTCTTCTTGAATTGTTTTCTATTTTAGACTTAAAACCTTTTTCTATTCAAGACTTATCACATTTCATGCTAAAAATCTCTCCTAAAATTTTGCTAGGAATTTCCTAAGAAGTCAAGGGAAGAAAAAAAAACATTTTACTTGAAAACAAGTATTAGTAAAGAATTCACAACCACAACATGAACATTAGATGAAAGAAAATAGCTATAGAAAAGTGGTTGTAAATGTGACTACTGAAAACAATGGCAGCATATACTTTGAATGGCTGGCAAAGGTATAACAGGAGCAAATTCTGTGAAAATAGTTCCATAAGAAAAAGCACAATAAGACATACAAATTCTATGAAAAAAAATTGTTGCTCGGGCCGTAATATCAAGTTGTTGAGATTAATGAGTGTCTTTCCTTGGAAAATCCTATCTTAACAAATGCATGTGAACCTCATCTTCAGCCTTCACATAATCCACAAATTTGATGGACATGGCTAAGCTCTCCACACAATGTATTTTTTATTAAATTTCAAAAAAATGGAAAATATTACAGATTTTCATGAAATTTTCATCATCCGTTATTCATGTTCTACATATTTGTAACCAAAAACTACAAAAAAATTAAAAAAAAATTATCATGTTTGTGTGAATCTCAAAAAAAAAGTTTGACATTTTTTTTTGTCTTTGGTGTGTTTTGTAGTGAGCTTAGCCACTCCCAAATTTAATAGGACAAGGCTAATCTCCCTATAAAATGCACCATAATTATATTATTTAATAGTATTATCTAAAATGAATACAATAGTATTAAACTTCCATATTGAATTTTGAAAAAAAGTTAGTCTCATCTATATTAGATTTTGATTTGAAAAGTAGTCTCATCCAATCATCTACATATTTATTTGTAGATCATTCACTTCCCTTATTGTCCAACATTTTTCCCTTAAATAAATCTTCAATATTTATAGCTTCATGTATGTCTTCCCTCTATCTATAGCCACACTTTACAAACTTGTCTATTTACATATAAAATCCATCTCAATAAGAAAGAGAAGAATATAAGTAGAGGTGAAAGATTGAGGAGCGACTGACCATTTCAAGAGTTCTAACAATAGGCATTATAAATGATAAGTATTCATCTTTAAGAGAGAGTGAGCGATGGTAGTTTTAAATCGCTCTTATTAGTTAGTACTATTATATCAATTAAGAGCTATTTGGTAATTAAAAATTAATTTCAAATAATTAAAATGTAATATTTTTATGATGTTATAAAATTAATTTTAATTAATTAGAATAATTAAAAAATATTATTTATCTATAATTTGATAATTTTATTTTTATATTTAAAAAAATTA
The DNA here is from genome assembly GCA_027943335.1 of Chamaecyparis obtusa. NCBI lineage: Eukaryota > Viridiplantae > Streptophyta > Pinopsida > Cupressales > Cupressaceae > Chamaecyparis > Chamaecyparis obtusa. The sequence goes on along the minus strand of BSBK01013602.1, from coordinate 36,507 downwards.
TTTTATCTTTTAATAGATGGTTTTTTCTTTAATTTATATACAGTTTTAAATTGTACAATTTAATTTTTTTGAATGAAAGTTCTAATTAATTATATTAACTCAAAAGCTCAAAATAACACTTAAGTAAATCGGAGGAATTGACATCTCCCCACAAGTCACATGGGGAAAGCCCCAAAATCACATGGGAAAAGCCCAGAAACAAAGTCTCCCAAAAAACATAGTCACATGAGAGAGCCCAACATCAGAATAGATCAAAATAAAAGGGCCAAGCCCTAAAGAGAAACATCATTAAGCAGCCAAGGCAGTAGTCGAAGGAGGTGGTAGGTCTGGATTGTCCTTCTTTCTCCATCCCAACTCATGAGGTGGTTTTGGGTTTGGTAAAGTCCAACCATTTGCATTTTCATCATCATAATTATAATTATAGTTTAAGATAAACTTTGATGGAGCAATGAAAGGCAATCAATGTCCATCTAGAGCTAGAATGGTGGTTAGAAATTCTAATGGAGACATAGTATCAATAGGAGTGAAGAGATGGTAGGATGTAATGAATAACATGGTCAAAGTTTGGGCAACTTGCAAGGGTGTAATATTAGCTAAAACTCTCAGGGTGAAGAGATTATATCTAGAGGGAGATTCATTAGCCATTGTAAATGCTTCGATTCAAGGATCAACTTTATCTTGGACTATTAATAAATTCATTCTAGCCACATATATGTAATTTATTGAAGACATTTCAAGATTTTAAGATTACTCATATCTACAAGTTAGGAATGAAGTGGTCGATAAGCTATCAAAATTGGTAGTCTCATTAATGTGCAATAATGGTAAATTATGTCAAGATCATTTTGATGATCTTACATGGGAAGAGGACTAATGTAGTACAATGCCAATGTGATAAATCCTATCATTTTTCTGAAAAGGGTATGGTGTTGATGTCATTAGGATAAAGTCCTTTTCTATTAATGTTTATTTTATTTCTTTGTATAAAGAGGAGTGATGGTAGGGTATTGGCCTGGTTAATGGTTGTTTTGTTTATATGTTCCGATTTTCATAGTGATAGTTAATGACCATTTTTTTTTAGTCCATATCATTCTTAGGGGTCAGGATGTATAAATCTCTTCTTTGACTATATAGTGTTTCATCCATTTTGTTCTTGGCTTGTAGTGTGGGATGTAGATTGCTTGTTTGGTTTTTGGTAGTTTCTCAATAGAATGCTGATATATTTTTTACTTTGTCATAAAGGGGTAGATGGCGTAATATAGTATTGAGACATATATTTCAAATGTATACATGTAATTTATATTATATTAATTATATATAAATTGATATAACAAACTAATTATATGTTATAATGATAAATAGATTTTAAAGTTGAAGAAAGTAATTTATATGGATTAGTAGAATAATATTACCAATCAAGAGTTTGAGGAAAATGACATTCCTAGGTGAGGTCACTCAAGAAAGGTGGGGAAGAATAGTTAACAAAGATCTTGATGACATAGATCTAAGAGCGGTGCAAAGAATTATGGGGAAGGAGTTTATACAAAATGCTCATAAATTTAGGGTAAGAAGTGACATTCCAGTAGCCTTTGTGTTTATACTTCTAGTTATGGGTATATCTAAAATAGAAGCCATGCAAATTTGTAGATGAGTGTTTGACAAAAATCTTTTGGGTGATATGGAGAGGGCTATGGAGAATGTGGATGCCTATTTATAGGTTTCTTACCTTGAGGATTATGATCTAAAGAGGGCTCCATTCAATCAAAAGAGCTATAATTTTTGAAGAGGCCTATTTTAATTATAAGGGATAGAAGGGCTTTTGAAAATTACAAACCAGTTATAACAAGAAATATAGAACTCTTAAAATGATGGATAGGGAAAAAGGAGGTTGCGCAACTTGACTAGTGGATACATTGTCTTATAGAAGAAGGATTTTATCCTCCTCCTCCTCCTCCTTATTTGAAATCAGAAAAGATTGTATGCGAGAAGCTAGAGGAAGAGAAACTGGATAACAGAAGGGGAGTATTGACAAGGAAGAGGGGGAAGAATCACTGTAATTAGGTCCTAGACACCTCTATTGATACCTATGTTTCTTCATCTCAGAATGATAAATATTTTGTGCATAGAAGACCAATAAATAAAAGTGGTAGGAGCAAAAGCTATGGGAGCAGTTCCAAGCCCATAATAGTGGATTGAAGAAAGCTACCACATGCATATACATGTTTATAATTGTATACATATTTATTCATATTTTAGATTATTATTTATTATTATATCTTCTTGACAAAATAGACCTATAAAATTATATAAAATATCAATCAATATTTTTATTCATCACTTTTAAAAATATTTATAAAGAATAATTATATAAATAATAAATATTACACTTATATCATTATATATTTAGCTAATAAATATAATTTACTTTAAGAAAAGGTAATCCCATTTTTTTTTAATAAAATAAATAAAAGTAGTAATACATAATCTCTTCCTTTATATTTATTTAACTTGGTATTATAAATTTATATATTCCCTCCCTTTGAGGGTGGTGTAGGGATTGATTCTTTACTTTTGATGAAGTGCATGAAAGATTATTCAAAGGATTTCATATGTATAATTTGAGTCTATCATGGAGACTTAAATATATAATCTCTCTAACATATATTTCTTATCAAACAAATTTTATTTATATTTTATTTTATTAAAAAAAAATTCTATCTGTGCAATGTCTCTCATAATTTCAATTCCAAGGAAAATGTTAGAGTTACATTTAGTAATAATCATTTCCCTGATAGAAGGACCAATAATTTGGGAGATAATGAGTTTGATTTTCTTCCATTTCTTTCCTTTTCTTTGTGTTGAACACGTAAGAAGATAAACTACCACATGCAGATCAAAATGACTATCTTCATCTAACCTTCCCATTTTATTAATAAAAGATTCACCTTTAGGTAATCATAGCTCTAGCCATGAGGAAAAACTCATAAAAAATTACACCGCAGTGCTCTAAATATCAAACACATGTCAAATCATGTTTAATGTGTAGGTAAAATAGATAGATGGCATGTCCTAAGGTGTGGCAGATGAAAATTGAAAGCACATCTCTTCAATAGTCTATTAAATGATAAACATATATTTAATGAAACAATGTCAGGTTTGTACAGTATACCAATGAAAATACACGAATAAAAATAAGGAAAAACACATGTGAATGGAAGTGCTCAAATGAAGACAAGGTGAAAATGCATGAATGACTAAATCCAATGACAAAGATTCCTCTAATCATCTTGCATACATCTCCATTGCTATAAACCATTGAATCCTAAAGTTAGGTCATGCATTTAAAATGAAGAAATGCCTTCAGTGTAATAATTATATATTGAAAAATTTGACATGGTTCTAGAAATTTATTTCCTCTCTTTTTAATTGTATCTAATCTATCCATCCTCTTTTTTCACCTATATTCAAATTTTCCCTCCAAACTTTACTTACCAAATTTATTATTAATACTATTCATTTGTATATGGCTATGTTGCATGGGTACTCATACACATACCCTTGGGACACTTACTAGGTAGTCAGTTGGTACTCAATGGAGAGCATCATAGCTAAGGATCTTGATTAAGATTTTTCACTCTCTCTTTTTTGTGTATCAACTTCTTATTCATCAAGCTTATTTCAATATTTAATCACTAATCAGTTTAAAACTTTGATACAATGATTGTACATTTCACTTTGTGTACTTAATCTTCTAAGTTAATGTTTGACAATAAACTTTATCATTGTTCTTGTTTTGGAAACTCAATGTCATTATATTTTTTTGATGAACATTTGTATGAACATTGGAAGAAGTATATGTGTTGCCGCTAACAAGGACATGGTTGACAGTGCAATCCTTATGAAGAGTTTTCTACATTTATTGGAGGTATGGAATGAGCCTATAAGTATCGCATGAGAAGTTATTGAGAAACCTACAACATATGAATGCTTTTAATCCACAAGATTTTACAATGATTATTGGCAGTAAGATAATCTCCCATATACTATGAGTATTGAGTAAAATTGTTTTTGTACCATAGGGATAGGTGCAGAGCACCAATTACTACTCATATTCCAATTACCATTCACTACTTTCTCACCCAAACTCCTAATTACTAAGAGTAAAGAAATAAAAAAATGATAACAAAAATTCCATTAATAAATATATCATGTACATAAACATATGTGCATAAGCATTTGCAATTTTCAAAGGACTACCGAAACATTTGTGCATAAGTATTGAAAATTTTGGAGGTGATTATAGTGTATGATTATTATGGCATCTTTAAGTAGGTATTAGGTGACACATTGAAATGATTGTTAATGCAATGAAAGAAGAATTGGATCAGATAATAAAGAACAAAACTTGGGAAATGGTTTCTAGACCTAAAGAAAAGAATGTTATTGGAACTAAATGGGTATTCAAAAATAAAATGAATGAAGAGGGAACAGTTATAAGGAACAAAGCAAGATTGGTCTATAAAGGCTACTCACGGAAAGAAGTAATAGACATTAAAGAAACCTTTGCACATGTGGCTAGGTATTGATGAAGAACCTATGAGGAAAGGCATATTAAAAACCAGATGTAAGGTAGTAGGGAAATGTTGCAAAGTAATCATATATAGTGGAAGTTTAGATAATTTTGTATCAGAAGAGTTGGTTACAAAGGATGAATCACCCTAAACTCTATCAGATCTCATTTATCAAGGATGAGCACAAACTTTTAGTAAATGAGCAATGTCTTGTGAAACTTAAAATTGGGAATTACCATGATGAAGTTAATTGTGATATTATGCCTATGGATTGTTGTCACATCTTGTTGGGTAGACCATGGCAGTATGATAGACAAGCTTTACATAATGGAAGGTTGAATAGATGTGCTATTGTGTCTAATGGAATGAAGAAAATATTGTTACCTTTGATTGAAACATCTAAGATTGAAAATTGTACTTTTGTTAGAGTTTTTTTGATTGAAGGAAGACAATTCATAAGAGATTTGAAGAAGAATGATGTTAGTTATGCTTTAGTTCCAATAACCTTGTTCATAAATCAGAGGATGAAACACCTATTGAAGTCAAGAATTTATTGATAGAGTATCAAGAGATTATTTCTGATAATGTACCAGATGGTTTACCACTGGTAAGAAGTATAAGTCATTGTATGGATCTAATCCCTGGAGCTAGTTTTCCTAACAAATCACCACATTGGTTGACACCTATGCAGAATGAGGAGTTGAATAGACAAGTTCAAGAATTGTTGTAAAAAGGTTTGATCAGAGAAAGCTTGAGTCCATGTGTAGTTCCAGTTGTGTTAACACCTAAGAAGAATGGTGAATGGAGAATGTGTACAGATTCTAGAGCTATAAACAAGATTACAATGAAATACCGATTTCCATTGCCTAGGATGGATGACATTATAGACTATTTGAGTTCACAAAAATACTTTACCAAGATTGATTTAAAGATTGGTTATCACCAAATAAAAATCGAAGGAGATAAATGGAAGACTTCTTTTAAGACAAAAGAAGGTTTGTATGAGTGGTTGGTTATTCATTTTGGTTTAACTAATCCACGTAGTACTTTTATGAGCCTGATGAATGAAGTTTTGAAGAAATATTTTTGGTAAATTTGTGATTATATATTTGGATGATATTTTGATATTCAGTAAGACTAGGGAAGATCATTTATTACATCTTAGATAGGTGTTACAAAGGTTGAAAGAGGAAAAGTTATTGATTAACTTGAAGAAATGTTGTTTTATGAAAGGATAGATAGTATATTTGGGATTTGTGATTTGTGATTTCAACTGATGGTTTGAAAATGGATTGAGAGAAGGTTGAAGCAATTTTTGAATGGTCTACACCTGAGACTGTTGGAGAGGTAAGATATTTTCATGGTTTGCCTAGTTTCTACCGAAAGTTCATCAAAAATTTTAGTTCTATTTTTAATGTGATGACTAAGACAATGAGAGGAGACAAAAAGGATTTTAAGTGAACAATTGGAGCTAACAAGAGTTTTGAGACATTGAAGAAAAAGGTATCAGAATTACCTGTTCTAGCTTTTCCTAATTTCTCTAAAGTATTTCAATTTGATTGTGACGCAGGTGGTAGTACAATAGGAGTTTTATTAAGTCACGAAGGTAGACCAGTTGCTTTCCTTAGTGAAAATTTGAATGATGCTAGGAGAAAATATTATGTATATGATCAATAATTCTATGCTATTGTGCAAGTTTTGAAGAAGTGGAGACATTATTTTTTGCATAAAGAATTTTTGTTGTCTACCAATCATAAAGCATTAAAGTATTTGGGAAGTCAAACTAAATTGAATCAAAGACATATGAAGTGGGTTGAGTACCTACAAAACTTTACCTTTGTGTTGAAACATAGAAGTGAATTGTCAAATAGAGTTGTGGATGCATTAAGCAAAAGAAGGTCATTGTTAACTGAGATGAGAGTTGAAGTTCTTGGCTTTGATAATTTGAATAATTCATCTAAAACTGACCCTAACTTTGTAGAAGCTTGGCGAGCATGTAAGACACCCATCAATGATCAAGAGAGCAAGTGGGATGAATTACTTCATTCAGGAAGGTATGTTGTTCAAAGGAATTCAGTTGTGTATACCTAGAGGTTCAATGAGAGACAATTTGATAAAATAAAAACATAGTGGTGGATTAGCAAGATAATTTGGTATTGATATGACATTAAGTTTTCTTAAGGATAAATACTTTTGGCCTCAGTTGCATAAGGATATTCATAAATTTGTAAGGAGTTGTAGAATTTGTCAAGTTGCAAAATGAGTAAGCCAGAATACTAGATTGTATAGACCATTACTTATTCCTAATAGACCTCAAGGGAAGAAAACAACATGGATTTTTTTCTTGGCTTACCTAAGATTCAGAGAGGTAATGATTCTATATTTGTTGTGGTGGATAGATTTTCAAAAATGTCACATTTTATTCCTTGTAAGAAGACATCAAATGTGGTTCATATAGTAGACCTTTTCTTTAATAAAATTGTGAGATTGCATTGGTTGCCTAAGAGTATTATCTCTAACCAAGCTAGTAAATTTGTTGGATACTTTTGGAGAACACTTTGGAATAAGTTGGGTACAAACTTGAATTTTAGTTCTACCTTTCACCCACAGACAGATGGACAAACAAAGGTTGTGAATACAAGCTTGGGAAACTTGTTGAGATGTTTAGTTGGAGACAAAACTAGAAATTTGGATTTTGTATTGACACAAGAAGAGTTTGCATACAATAATTCATTGAATAGGAGCACAAGGAAAACACCTTTTTACATTTTTACAGGCATGCATCCTAAAGGTATATCAGATTTGATGAAATTTGATTCAGAAGAGAAAAGAAGTGTTGAAGGAGAAGAATATGCAAATTTCATGAAGACTTTACATGATGAAGTGAAACATAATTTGGAGAAGAACAATTAGAAATAAAAGGATACAACATGTAGGTCTAGAAGATACAAAACCTTTGAATTTGGTGATGAAGTAATGGTTCATTTGAAGAGAGATTTCTTGTTGGAACATACAGTAAGTTGAGAATGAAGAAGTTTGTACCTTTTACGATTCTGAAGAAATTCAACAGTGGTAATGCATTTGAAGTTGAGTTACCAATTGATATGAATATATTACCTATCTTTAACATTTTAGATTTCTATGAGTACTATGAATCAAATAAAGAGACAGATGTTCAACAAGGATATCCTAAGAAGAAGATAGAAGAGATTGAGCACATTTTAGATATAAGGACTAGTAGAAGTACTAGAGGAAAAGATTACATAGAATATTTGGCAAAGTGGAAGGATAGATCAGTTGAGGATTCTTCATGGATTTCTCAATCTGAGTTGGATCATTTTGATTCAACTTGGGTTTCAAAACATTCCCAATTCATGAGAATTATTTTTATTAACCCCAAGTGTCTAATGTGGGAACATCTCAAGTTATTTTCAATCTTGCAATAATAAAAAATAGTTTGTTTCTTTCTGTTCCTGTTCCCAATTGATAGTTTGGTTCACCAATTGTTCATCTTGAGGAGATTCTAATTGCAGTCCTGGAATTATGTTTTGAACTCTCTCTATATCCCATCTCTCACATCACATCTCTTTTGGTTTAGTTTTATTCTAGTTATCTTCTTTGTGTCTCATGTTTTGTTTCTGATTTCCTGTTCATGGTGATCTTGTTCAACGATTGTATGTTCATGTGTTTCTTATGTTATGTTCATTGTTTCTTGTTGAAGACCTATCTTGGAATCATTTTTGGTGATTGCACCATGTTTGGATCATGGAGCTTCATGTTTGGACTCTTCTAGTTACTTCTGGTAGCATGTTCTTTTCTGCCTGAGCTGATCTTGTTGATTTTAGTTGCGGTCATTGCTCATTGATTATTGACATGTACAATCTTGGCATGTGATTGAAGGATCTTGTGTAGACCTATATATGTGGTCACACATTATTATGTTCTCCTTGGTGGTTTTTTGGTTTGGTTTGGGGTTGACCCTTATTTATTTGTAAACATTTCATTGGAGATGTAACTCTTATCTGACCCTTATTGTGTGGCTGGGTATATGTACTCGAATTGTTGTAATTATGAAGGTAGAACTCTTAGAGAATAGTAGTTTGGCTAATCATGAAGCACTGAGCTTTCAGATTGAATTTATTTGTATATGGCCTGAATCGGGAAGGCCTTATAGCCTGACATGTATGATGTATCTATTTAGATAAATAAATGATCTCTCCCTCTCTCTCTCTCTCTCTCTCTCTCTCTCTCTCTCTCATGTTGTTTGCTTCTGTGTGTGTTTAGTTGCGAGGTTGGACATCCCATCTTGAGGTACTCCTCCTTTGGTACTGTACCAAAAAATTAAAGAAACTATAGACCCATTTATAAGAAAGCATTATATACTTTGTAAATCTTAAAAACTTATAAAGGTGTTGAATTCCTACAAATAAATGAAAAGATGGAATAAAAATTAAAATGAAGCATAAAAAGATTCATTGATCATACCTAATAGTTATAATCATAAAGTCAACCATTCAACTTGTTGGATAGTTCCATGGATTAGCTTTCAACGAGACATCTTATCAATATTCAAAACACTATCTTAAAGAAAAATATTCATTATGCTTCAAACCCTAGACCTTCCTCATAGTTCAAATCTAATGATGTACGATGCAACATGAAAAAAAAATTATAAATTAAAAAATAAAAGAAAAAAGGAGGGTTGGAAGACCCAAAAGGGTCACCATGGCACCCTAAACTTAAAACATAGATATAGTTAAAACATGAAATGTCCTCATTTCACTAATTCATGTAGCTAAAATTTCTAGTGCAGGTGCATTTTTTGTTTTGATTTCTATTTCCATCAATTTTAGCTTAATACCAGTTCATATTAGTCTATTTTGTTCAAATTTTTAGTATCTTCACTATTATTTAGTTATTCTTCCACTTTTATCATTTACACATCCAAGGAAGAAAAAATATTATTCCCACTAAGAGCTTGATTCAATCGTTGAGCCTAGTGGGAATATTCTTTATTCCTATTGTGAAAATTGAGAAGTGGGGAGTAATTTACATCATAGGATTGCTTCCCATTTCCCATCATACATTTTGGTAATCTCAACTTATAACATTTCAATTATGATTTTGGTGTTTTAACCTACTTTGTGCTTACTTAATTTCATTAACTTTGGAGTTTACTAAGTTGGATTGGTGTGTGATAATCTATGTTGTTACATTTCTCCTTCTCTTTATCAAACAAATGGGGTGAATCATAATTTCTTGCATTTAATTATGTTTTTAATCCTTCATGGTTTTCTTACATATGGTATTATGAGGTTAAAAAACATATTTTTTCCTTATAAGGCATATTTCAAGACCTTAATTAATATTGCATGTGTCTTTCTTCTTCAAATTTTAACAAAATGCATGGAGTATATAGATAACATAAGGGCCTTTGTGAGTGAACCAAAATATAATATAACTCCTCCTAACTCTACTTCTATAGTGCCTACTAATCTTGATGACACAAATCTACCTCCTAATGAGCCCATTTTAGCAAGACCTAGATCTCCTCTTCATCAACCTACTCTAATAGATAGTCTCAAAGAGGCTATAATAGAACCTTCTTTAAATAGTTATAATTTTTAGAACAATATATATTAAGCCTAAAAATTAAAGTTTACAATAATCTTTAAAAAGTTAACGACATAAAATGTGTGAAAATCAAAATACTTATAAATCGTAAAAAATAATCACACAAAACAAGAACAAAGTATCACAAAAGAAACAAAAACCAAAATCACTCCATACAAAACATTATACATGCTTCTTAATATAGTTACTTAGAATCAAAGTCAATTTATTTACTACTCTTCCTTCCCTTCTTTATCTAACTAATTAGCTACATTTATTTAATTGATCTAAATAATTATTTTTTTAAACTATAATCTTGAGGGGAAATGAAGAGAAGTTTGGAAAAAAACTTTCTTTCATTTATTTGTCTAAAGCTTTGGGAGTTAATTTTTTTCAATTCTATTAATTTTACTATAAAATCTAGAAACATTATGAATTTTTTCCTTTTTATGAGTAAACTTCTTTATCTTTAATAAAATAATAGCATATTTTATGACCAAAAATAAAAGCTTACCATAAAATTCTAAAATAAATAAATAAGGAAGAATCGAAATACAAAAAAAAATGAACAAAATATCATGCAACAAACAAGAGACAAATCACTTGATATAAACATTACGCTTTCTTCTTGATAGTTAAATAAAAATCCATTTATTTCCTAGTCACCATCCCTTTCTTTAGCTGGCCTCATAAATACTCACTTAAGCATTTCTCTCCCATGTAAATAAGGAGGTAATAACGTGGAATCTCCTGTAGAAAAGGAAGCTAGACTTAAACAACCTTTAGGAATATTATAGAAACAGAATATGCCATACTTCTCAAAAGACTACCATTTAATTTTTTTTAACCAAATAAAATCATTCAAGTTTTAGAATAACTAAGAGGGGGAGTGAATCAGTTAGATCAATTATCCTATAGTCCCAAATACAAAGATGTACCTTATAAAATAATTCCAACAAATTATGCAGCTTGGTAACATAAAATATCAATCTGTCTATCTAATTTACCAGTTACCAGTAATTATCCAACTGTGATTACCGACTAAATAAATTATGTAGTATGTAAAGTATGATAGCAAAACAATCATCACAAATAACACATAACACAATGATTTAACATGGAAACCCTGCTAAGGGAAAAATCACCAAGGACCGGTAACCCAAAATAATTCACTCTTCTAAATTGAGCTTGGTGAAGAGCCAACCCTGTTAAAGGTTACAATACACACTGTTAGGTGTGACCTGGTTAGAGGATTTATCACTAACATTTAACTTTGACCAGCATTCACTATGGGGTCAACAAGATAACACTTTGCATTCAATGAATGTCATAGGGTAGAACATAAGACTGTTAAGTCCACTCGGTTAAGAGATTTTTTGAATCAATGGTTAAACTGATACAATACTGATCTGATTCAAATACAACTCAATTGCTAATATTCAGATCTATGCTAAGCCCATATAAATATCCTCTGATCATTAATCAATTCACTTCCTCAATATTTCTCAACTTACTTTCACTCGGTAAATGGTTCTCTACAACTCGGTAATGTCTGCAGTCTTGGTTCTTTCACTAATCAGTTTGATCAGGCATGCATGAATAAAGTCTTCGCGTGAAATCTCTTCAATCTTCTTCTTTCTGGCATGTTTCAATAATGAAACTCATATCTCTTAAATAGACAAGTAAATCATTTTCATATCAGCCATTAGATTTTTCTTCTTAATCTCCTTCTTCCATTTTTCCTCTTAAACCTTCCTTGGCAGATGTTTCATTAACACATTTCAATCTCATCCTTTAGATCTTCTCCAAATTTTGTTAGTCATGGATCTCATAAAAAACTTCATCCTTAACCTCGAAATCATAACAATTTATGGTTCATCAAATTCAGTCAGTTGTTCTTAGCATTTAATGTTTTCATCCATACTCGGTTGATATAGAAATGTGTCGACGATAACTATTTAAACTAGCTCGATTAATACTATCACTCGGTATACACTGCACTAGCTCAGTGTATACAGAAATCTTCAATTACCGACCATATTGACATGTTCAATTTTAGATCTCTTCTTCATAATAGATTAATGTAACATGCTCAAGTCAACAATATAAATCCATATATTCATCAATAAGCTACCCAATGTTTTCATTATCCTTATCTGTCATATCCATCTTTTCCTCATGTAGATATCTCAGTTCTTCATCTTTTCTCCCTTCAACAGTTGTTCAAATGTTAGTAACTATCATGATAAGTGATGTCAAAACTAGTTGACATCAATGACAATCATATTGACTAATTTAATCATCTTACATATCATTTCAGTAGTGTAATACCTCGCCCCTAGTCGAATTTTATAAATGTTGTAATTAATCTAGAATGATAGATTATATGTTAAGAATTTGTTGATGCTTGTGATTTTACTGACCCCATACTTGCATGTGTATGGTTGAGGTGTTTGTTTTATATTTCTATTTGATGTGCCTGATGTGGTTGAGGGATGGAGTTGTAGTTGCTTGCGAGATCCACATGATCGGATGATCCCCGCCATTGTCTGTTATATTTCTATATATATGTACATGCATGTCTTTTATGCAGGTTCACAGGTACCGGACATTGACTTCCCTGAATTGTCAGGATGAGCGTGCCCTGTCGCTAATCTCAATGGTAAAAGAGGGGAGATAATATTCAGTTCCAAATCCTAACCTAAGCCAATTATTGTCCTAAAGTAAGGGACAAGATTCTGTGCTTTCACCCTTCTAAACTCGTCCAATTGGCAAACAGTTTATACCTAAGTCCTGAGTTTGAATGTGGGTCTTTAGGTCTTTTTGATTCTTTGATTGTGGCGTTTGATGTGATTTCTATTTTTAGATCATGCTATTTTTTTAGATGTGGCATAGTATTTAAATGGTAATTAAATAAATATTTTTATTTTAATTTAATTATTATTTTTATTATATAGTTGATGCATTAATTAATTGGGAATTAATTATATGCTAATTTGAGTGTAGTTGAATTATTTAATTAATGTAAATTAATTAAATATCCTCTCTTTTGAAATATTTAATCATGGAATTTAACCTTTGTTTAGTTAGAATGTAATTATTAAATTAAATGGTTATTTTGGCATGTGTGTATTATGTTAACTAAATGTTCTTATTATTAATTTTTAAATGCATTATGTTGCACATTCATAATTAAAGGAAGTTGAATTGTTAATTCAAGTTAAAGTTTGGTTATGTGTTTTCAACTCAAGTCAAAGTGGAGAGTTGACTTCAGTTCAACTGGAACAGAATGGTAAACTAAAGTTTGATTTCATGCAATGCTCGCTTGGAGTTGAGTTCAAATTTCATGCATGGGGAAGGAAATTCCTTTATGTATTGGGGGTTTTGGCCATTAAGCACACACAGGTTTTGGAGGAGGAATTTTGGAGACAAATCTGTGACAGATTTGGGAGAGTTTTTCGAAAAGCTTGGATTCTATTTTCTTCGTTCTGGTCATCATCAATTATGTTTAATTTTGATTTGAGGTAGGTTTTGAAATTTATTCTTGTTAATACTTTTCAGATCTCCTGTAGGAATTTGTAAAGTGTGTCTTCCTTGTGCCTGTTGGAGTTGAATGTTTTTGAAAAGTTTTGTATGTTTATTGCAATTTAATTGGAATAATCTTGCTTATCTATTTTGTAAATTGATGATTTTTGAGGAATCTGTTAAAAGAGTCTTAGAAAACCCAATTAGACTAGGGTTTTGAGCTTGTTGTAAAATTATTAGAATTTTCTTTCATTCATATTATGGTATAGTTGTTATTGAGGTATATATATATATATATATATATATATATATATATATATATATATATATATATATATATATATATATATATATATATATATATATATATATATATATATATATATATATATATACATATTGAAAATATTTGTTCTTGTAAATTTTTTAAAATATGTGTATTGAATGAATCTTTTAAAATTTATATATATATATATATATATATATATATATATATATATATATATATATATATATATATATATATATATATATATATATATATATATATATATATATATATATATATATATAGTAAAAGCAATTTATCAAAATTTAATAAATGAGATTGATGTTTCAAAGTTATATTAGAAAAATTTAAATCTGAAAAGTTTATTAAAAAAAATATTGTTTTGGGCTTTTAAAAAAAAAAAAGCTCCCTTACCATATTGAATGGCGTACCCTATTGTAGGCTACCGTGTGCAGTACCATAGGGTACTGACGCACATAAGACCCTGTGATGGGGCCCGCGCGCTGAGACAGGGGTGTGGGGGCGCGTGCGCTCCCCACTCACTTTTTTTTATTTTAGTTTTTGTTTAAAACTTTTTAATTTTTGTTTTTAATTATTAAGTAATTTAATTTGTTTTTTATACAAATTATTGTATTTTAATTTTATTTCAAAGTCTATTTTTTTTAATTATATAAAATTTTATAATTTGATGAATGAATTTATTTATTATTTAGGATTAATTTTTTTTTATTTATTAGATTTTTTTTTAATATTTGTTTTATGTATTGTGCATTTACTAAATAAAATTAGTTTATTCTAATTTTTATTTTTAATTCCTTTGTTGATAAGATAATTATTGGGTTAATAATTATGGTGTTTTTGTTCATACTTTATTCACTATTGGTTTGTAAACATAATATTTCAATTTGATTAGGAAATTTAAGATTGATAAATTTTGGCTTCAATCGGAATTTTTATTTATTAGATGTATTTGGAAAACTAGATGAATTTTGTAATGCTTTTGATTGATTTTTTTTTCTGATTAAAGTATTATGTTGAAAGTAGAACATTTGTCAAATTGGAGTTGTATTTTCTTGAATATTTAAGTGATGCAATCTTTAACGTACTTATCTTTTATGAAGACTTTTGAAGCCCTATGTCTATTTGACTTGTATGTTTTTTTTAGGGGTTGTAGTCATCTTTTGGGGTTAAAATCTAGAGGCAGGTTTTGGATATTCTTTATGTCATGATTGGTTGCCATGCATGTTATGTCATGTCGGTAACTTGTTTTATGAAGTATCTGGTTTTGCATGAGTTTTTCTAACCCTAGGTGGGTTTGATCCTAGTGGTTTCTGGTTTTGCATGTTGAATCTAGTTGTAGAGATTCAAGAGTTGTGTTAACTCAGAGTTCTTATTGTTCATGTGAAATCCTAGGGTAGGTTATCTAAGTGTATATCAAGAAGTGGCTTGGGAATTGGTGCCGGGGCCCGGAAGTGGCTGCCAGGAGATCCGATTATAAGTTGTTTTAATAAGTGATAACTAATTAAACACTAGGAATCTAAAATGAACCTAATAAAAAATTTTGTGCCTCGCCCATGCCTAAGTTCCCGATTGAGTTTGACTAGGATGGGAGTTGAGATGATGCTTGCCGCCTTCGTGGACTAGATATGGTATAGGTAGTACCTTGTCTACATGAGAGGTTACTATCACCACATAGAGTCACTAGGGCACCGGGGTCCGAAGGGACTACCAGGATAACCTTAGAGTTGACTTATGTGATGACACTTCTTGTTTGCATCTTAGGTTTCCTACATTTTTTGTTTGCCTCTAGTAACATTTTGTTAGACCTTGTTGTACTTTTGGTATCCTTTGTTTTAGAAGCTTTCGAGACGTCTTCCTTGGATTGTTATTATTTGTTATCCGAGTGGGTTCTGATGTTATCTCCTTAGCACGGTGGGAGTGGACCATTTAGGTTCACGAGGTTAGGTGGTAGTGATTCTTTTACCATTTGAGACTTCGACGTTCATGCACCGAGGTTGGATGATCCATGTTGCAGATGTTCTTTCATGATCTTCTTCTTCGTGTGATCTTGAATCATTGTATCTTTTATTCAGAGCTATCATGTTGTATCTCTTTTTCAATTATTGCATTCATACCCTATGACATGTGCAGTGGATGCTTTCTATCATGGTTACCTTATGGTACCAATTGTATATATGTAATCATGCTTTGATGTTGTTTTTATCATTCAGTTGTAACTTGGGATTTATATCTTTATCTTATATTAATTAATTAACTCTTTAGTAATCTTCGTCAAGGAACCCTTGAGAGTTGTAACCTTTGTTGGTTGTTTCTTTTTCTTTGCTTCCGCATTGAAAACTTTGATGTTATTGATTGTTAACTTTTAAAAAAAAAATTATTCTGCAAACTTAGTCGCATGTTTAGGTTAAGTTATTCTAGGTTCCCTAGCGGGGCATTACAAGTAGCTCGATGATCTCTAATCATTGTTCCTTCAATTCATTCAAATATTCAATCAATTATAGTTCATCATCAAGATGTAGAAGTGGAATGAATAGAAATGAAAGAATTTTACTAAAATAGTTTTTGATGTAATAGTCTAACCAAAAATTATATTAACCAAATCTAATTAAAAATACATATTAAAGGATTGGGAAGAAAGAAACAAAATTCAACTCCCAATCACCATAAGAAGTTTAATGAGGTCAAATCTCTATAAACACAAGTTCAGATGGGCATGGTCTAGAAATAGCATATAAAATAGAAACAACAAATAGAAAAGCACTCAAGCAGCCAAAGTAGTGGTAGATGGAGGTGAAGGGTCTGGATCATCTTTCTTTTCTCCCCAACATGAAACCTGAGTGGGCTTTGGGTCTCACAGTGTCCAACCATCAACATTGTTGTTGTCCTCCTTTTCTTCTCTCCTTGGAGAGATATCTAGGGCTAGCTATGGAAAATCCTTGCTAGAAGAGGACCACCCTGAACCCTTGCTAGTCGGCCAACCAATGGTGGGAGCTAGTGGCCAATTGGGAGTTGGTGGAGCTCACCTACCAGAGGAAGAACCTCAGAGGCAAGGAGGCACAACAAAACCTTGTGGACAATGGAGGTGAGAGGGAGACCAATGAGGAGGAGGATGGGAATGAGAGTCTCTATGCTTGTTGGAGCCTCTTATGCCTTGACACCACCCACAGGAGGTGGAAGGAGCACCTAAAGTAGAGGCATCTTGAGGAACTCTAGCCATAGTGCAAGGATTATTTCCCTAGTGTTGAAGAAGCTCTTGCAAATGAGAAACTTCAAGTGCAACTTTATCTGCTTGAACTTGAATCTGAAGCATACAATCTTGCAAATACTAGCTTTAGCAAATAAAGACACTTTAGTATCAATTAAATTGTTCAAAAATAGCACATAATTTCATTCTTTCCTAATAGTAAATAGAATCACCATTCTAAAAATGTATCATATCTGCAGGAATAGAAAGGGAAATGAAGGATTGTCTCTCAGAAGGATCATTGGCCAGGTAAACATGGCTAGACAAAAAGAAGAGAAAAGAATATGAATCCAAACCCAATAATGTTGTGCCCTACATCAAAACTAGAGTAGATGAAAGAAAGATTCAAGTTGACGGCAAAAACAAACATTTGTAGATAAAACCACAACTGCTAAAATATGATCATCAAATAAGATATAACAGCTAGAATAAAAATCACTATAAATATATGAAAGTTACAACTTATAAAAACAACAATGAATACTTGAATGGCTAATAAAGGTATAATAGAAAAAAAAATCCATAAAAAAATAGTTTCATATCTATTCAAAAAAATCCAAAATTCCATAGGACAACAAAATAATGTTGATGTATTTTATTAAAAAAAATAAGTTTAGATTCAATTTTATAAATTAGATAAAATAAATGCTAGTAGTAAACAAATTAAGTTTAAGAACAATGGATAGAAGCATTCACATAAAACAAATAAAAACCTCAGACTTCCACACATGCTCTATCAAGTATATGTCATTTGGGAATTAAACTCGCATCAAGAAGAGAAAAAAGAAGATTTTTCTCTTCGGTTATGCTCGTGAAATTACATTGGTAGGATGGGTGTGAATTCATTATTCGTTGTGGAATTCACGTGCTGCCCTTAGAATGATGAAATGTCAAATTCTCAAGAAGTAATTACCCCGAAGGGGTTTCATTATATGAAAGAGAAGAGTTGATCCAACGTTCAAAAATGTCAAATAAGGTGCAAGACGATTGAACAAATCTGCACCATTTATTTTATTTCCATAAAATAAAGCATGCCATAATTTTCATCAGTTTTGCCTTCCTTGACGCGTCTGACACTCTTTGTTTTTCTCATTTCGTTGGTTGTTTTTCCTGTTTCATTCGGTCATTTCAGTCTGATTTACTGCTGGCGCATCACAATAAATGACAAAAACATTGTATGTTGGATTTTTTGTTTTACCTTTTTTCTTCATGATAAGCTTTGTTTCAGCAATTCATGTCTTCAAGTTAAAAAGAATTGTGATAAAGTGACATTTAGTGCTAAGGAGAGTAAAAACTACGGAAATGTTTTCATTGGACAGAGGAGAACGAAGAGCCAATGGGAGAGTTGAGAATAACAAGTCCTTTAAAATAGCGTCATGTTTGTAAAGGAAGGACTTTGTTTTTTTTTAATTAATTAAATAAATAAATTAACTATCATTTGGGTGATGAATTGTCTCTTTGGATTGGATTACCACTTGGTTTTATAATTTTGTTTTTATTAATTACATGCGTCATGGGTGAAAAGCAATAATTAAAATTACAATTATTTATATCTTTTTAACAAAATGCAAACAATAACTAAAATTAATCAAAATTAATCTAATTTATAATTTATTAATATTTTTATCAATATAATTTATTAATTTGTTCTTTTATAAATTACAAGATAATGTATATTTAGTGTTTAATAATGTACCTACTTAAGAAGGTAATATTCTCTAGTGCACCAAGAAAATGTATTATTAAATTCATCTAGCTCTCTCACATTATATTTTTCAAGTTTGATGGTTATACCATTGATTTAAATAGTTATTAAATAACATTTGTGAACTGCTAATCATATTATTTATTTTTTTACATTAGTAATATGCTGAATATTTATAATATTTTTTTACAATTATATTTATCTTATTTACTTTTTTTATATTAGTAATATGCTAAATATTTCTAATAATTTTTTAAAATCATATTTATATTTTATTTGTAGTTGTATATTTTATTTGTAGTTGAATTTTAAATAATAATTAAAAGTTTATTGATAATTTATAATTATTTATCTTATTAAAATTGTATTTATAACATAAATATTTTTGTGTCTATTGTAATAAATTTAATTTATAATTATTTATCTTATTAAAAATATCCTCAGGGTACCTATTGCACACGAAAGTGCAATTGCTAATTAATTAAACATTAAAAACCACTATCTTCTTATCCACACATGCTCTCTCAAATATATTCACAAATTCTCAAGCAATTAATTAAATATAGAAAACTTCACTTGCAGCCACGGAAATCGTTAACTATAAGAAGGGGAAACACTTAGTTTTTTTTTAAGCTGTACATTTAAAGCTGAATCATAGCACATGATAACTTCATTCATGACTTGAGGAGAAAAGTGTAGTTCTACCCTACTTTGAACGGCAGCTCAACAATTTCCACCACTTGTCAAACTTGTAAAAAAGTCAAAGTCAAAGTCATGCATAGAAAGCTCCCAAATGGTATTCCAAACAAAGTCAAGTCTTGCATTTAAAGTCAAGTCTTTAGTCTTCCCATCATTCATTACCCCTCGAGAAAGTTTAAAAATGAACCTCACTCTTAAACCACACGTATGTTTTTGGCCAAGAATGAAGATGACGACGATGCTGCCTCCTCTGCTACTCTTTTTATGTCTTTCTACACTGCCTTCTCTCATTGGATTCAAGCCTTCTAATTATTCTGATCACCAAGCTCTCATTGCTTTCAAGTCTTCTCTACTTTTGGATCCATTTCATTCCTCATCCGACTAGTCTCCAAATCACACCTTCTGCAATTGGACTGGCATTTCTTGCTCCTTTGGCCGACAGCGTGTGGTTTCCTTCAATCTCATTGATATGGGATTATATGGCCCCATCTCTCCCTTACTAGGAAATCTTTCCTTCCTTAGAGTACTTGCTCTCAAAAAAATAGTTTGGAAGGCCATATTCCATATCAGTTTGGAAGGTTGTTTCTCTTGAGAGTGCTTCGCTTGTCTTATAACAATTTGGAAGGTCACATTCCTTCCTCTCTTAGAGGATGTCATTCTTTACGATCTCTACTACTGTCTTATAACAATTTAAGTGGAAGGATTCCCCCTAAGTTTAGTTTTCTTTCAAATTTAGAAACCATAGCATTAGCAGTAAACAAATTGACAGGCATTATCCCACCTTTCTTAGGAAACATGTCTCTTTTGACTCGCATGGACTTGCCCAAAATAGACTCCATGGCAGTATTCCTGCTGATTTGGGTATGCTAAGTCAGCTAAACTGGCTTGATCTTGACACCAACAAATTAACAGGATTTATCCCATTGCCCTTTCAAATTGCACTCATCTCCAAATGTTGTCGCTATATCATAACCCCTTAAATGGCCCAATTCCACGAGAGTTCGGAAGGCTGTCAGCATTGCAAGAAGTGTATTTGTGGGGAAACCAAGTCACTGGAGAAATACCCAGCTCAGTGACTAATTGGACTCAGCTGCAAGTATCACAGTGCCCCTGCTAATTGGACTCAATTCAACTAGCTGAGTGGCACGGTGCCCCTGCTATTTGGGAAAATACAGCAGCTGAGATGGTTATGGTTGTGGAAAAATCATTTTGTGAGTGAAAGCAGTGGTTTGTCTATTCTAACAGTCTTAACTAATTGCTCTAGTCTGCAAGTGCTTGATTTGAGATTCAATTATCTCACTGGCGTCATCCCCACTTCAATTGGTCATTTTTCAAATTCCCTCTCTTTTTTAGATTTGAACTCAAAAGAAATTGGGGGAACCATACCAGATGAGATTGGTAACCTAACAAACTTGGCGACATTATCCCTAGGTGCAAACAAATTTAATGGGACCATTCCATTTGCACTCGGTACACTTTCAACTCTAGAAAGATTAGATCTGCACACAAACAATTTACAAGGAAGAATTCCACAAAGTTTTGGCCAATCAAAAAGGCTTCGATTGTTATCACTCGGTGGGAATATATTTTCAGGACAAATTCCTGATAGTCTTGGCAATCTTTCACAATTAAGAGACCTTGATCTCAACCACAATCAGTTATCGGGGAAAATACCTGCCAGTTTAGGGAGATGCAAGACTTTGGAAATGGTGGACTTGGCATACAAAAAACTAACAGGAAATATACCTCCTGAAGTTGGAGGTCTTCAAAATCTCCAGTTCTATTTCAACGTTTCTAGAAATTTATTACAAGGTTCTATTTTGGAAATGAGCAAAATGGTCATGGTTTTAGCTATAGATGTTTCTCAAAA
This sequence comes from Chamaecyparis obtusa, assembly GCA_027943335.1. Taxonomy (NCBI): domain Eukaryota; kingdom Viridiplantae; phylum Streptophyta; class Pinopsida; order Cupressales; family Cupressaceae; genus Chamaecyparis; species Chamaecyparis obtusa. The sequence goes on along the minus strand of BSBK01013602.1, from coordinate 14,970 downwards.
CAATTTCTCCGCTGCAATTCCTAAAGAACTCACAGATTGCAAGGGGTTGGAATATCTAAATCTTTCTGGGAATGCATTTGAGGGACCAATCCCAGCATCAATAGCAGATCTGCAAAATCTCATATACATGGATCTTTCTTGCAATAATTTGTTAGGTATGATATCGTTAGGTTTCAAAAAGATGAAAATGCTTAAGCATCTCAATCTCTCTTCAAACAAGTTAACTAGAGAGGTACCAAAGGGAGGATCTTTCACAACACTTGATGGCACAGAAGTTATGGGAATTCTTGGCCTTTGTGGTGAATGGATAAACTTGCCACCATGCTCTCATTTTGATCACAAACACCCATCAGCCTCCAAAAAGGTAATAATTCTTCTTGTGGTTGGGATTGCAATTTTGATCATGTCTCATCTATTGGTAGTATTTTCCTATAGATTAGGCAGATATTTGAATATTTCTACTCTCAAAGTATGGTTTCAAAAAATTTCATATGAAGAACTTGTAGATGCAACTGGTGGCTTTGGTGATCAAAATATTTTAGGAGTTGGTAGTTTTGGGTCGGTTTATAAAGGGATTCTAAAGAGTGGTACATATATAGCTGTCAAAGTTCTCAAGTTGTCAGATGACCATGCTCACCAAAGTTTCAGCAGAGAATGCAATGCATTAAAGAGAGTTTGACATCGTAATATAATTAAAATCATTTCAACATGCTCCAACCTTGATTTCAAAGCCCTTATTCTTCCACTCATGTCAAATGGAAGTTTAGAGAAATGGCTATACCCTCATGAAGGGGGTAGATGCAAATTAAATTTGAGTGATCAAATAAGGATAGCAATGGAGATAGCATAAGGGATGGCATATCTTCACCATTATTGTTATGTTGAAGTGATTCACTATGACCTCAAGCCTAGCAATGTTCTATTAGGAGATGACATGACTTCATACATAGCAGATTTTGGTATTTCTATTCTTATTTTCAGCAGTTCCATGGATTCTTTGACTTCTACAGATGCACTTAAAGGATCTATTGGCTACATTGCACCAGGTACAAAAAACAATTTGCCCTCTACATTTCACCAGTTTCCTTTATTTAGATTATAAACCATTGTATGATCCAAATGAGTTGGGAGTAATTTATTCTTCTTTAATTATTATTATAGAGTATGGAATGGGTAGAAACCTTACTACAAAAGGAGATGTATACAGTTATGGAATTTTACTTTTAGAGTTGTTGACAAGAAAGAAGTTGACAAATGATATGTTTATTGAAGGAATCAATCTACAAAAATGGACTGAAATGCATTTTCCAAATAGAATCTCCAATGTGGTGGATAATTTCCTTCTTACTGGTGATCATGATTCAAAGACACCAGTGGTAATGGAATGCCTTACTCAATCAATACAAATTGGGTTGTTCTACACAAGGGAGTCACCTCAAGAGTGACCTAATATGATTGAGATAGTTGATAGAAAAATACAATTGGAGGTGCATTTCTTGGTACCCCTAAAACCCATCAACTACCAATAGATATCACACCTTTTATTAATGATGAAAGAAATACTATTGAGTTGGGAAAGAAGAGAAGTAGAAATACTATTGAGTTAGGAAACAAGGGAAGTTTGTCTACATCTACATCCTAGGCCTAGAAAATTATTATTTCTTTACTTTTTGTCAAGGGCAAAAGCACAAAGCTGTGTCACATTTCAGGACAACATATCAGCATAGCTGAATTTGAGTATTTCTAACTAAAATTATTTTTTGTCAAACATATGGTCTAGCTAGATTCATTATAGCTAAGTTAGATAAGTTCTTCACCTTTTCCAATTGGAAATATCTATTAAATGCATGTTTTATAACAATTACTAAAGAAATAAAATTATTTCAGAAAAATGATGTTTCAATAACTCTTACTCTTTTTAATGATATTTTTTTACAAATATAAAAATACCCTTTTTTAGAGCACAGAGTCAAGATTATCATCATGTAATTTTTATATTATTTTAATTAGATCTAATATATTATTATTTCAAAATACTGCAAGTAGGTATTTTAACATTCAAGAACAAGATGCTTCAAAAATAGAAAAAAATAGTAAAGCTTATCAAAAAAATTGAAAATTTATATTTAACACTAGAGGAGAGAGTTATCTTCAAGAGTGTGTAATTTATTTTCTAAATGGTTTAGATTTGATAGAGGAAATTTGGCGCGAGATGAAAACTGTCGATTTCAGGTATGTTCGACTTTGAGTAGTTATATTAGAAAAAATATACATTGAAAACTAATTTTTCTTCTTTTCTGCACTAGCTATACATATTATCTATGGCATATTTTGATATCAAAGGAAACAAAGATTATTTGCATATACTTTTTTGTTGCGAACAAGACCCTCATTTTTCAACATTTTTCAGCAAGTAAAAAATGGACTTAAAAAATTTAAAAACTATGTGAATTCTTGTTCAAAAAAATTTAAAAAAATTAAAGGCATAAAATTCATCCACTTTTACACATTTCATTAGTTTACATCATCTCCAAATTTTAAATATAAATGTGATTTTTATGTCATTAAAGTTAAAAAATTTGTGTGTTGTTGACCTTTTCCTTTATAAAAGTGTGACACAGCTTTGTGCTTTTACCCTCAAATCCTTCCCACATTATGTCCTATGTATTATTTTGTATAGTGTAGTCTATTATGAGTGGATGAAGTAATGTTGTAATGTTTCTTGCTTGTACTACTTATATGGTATAATATTGTGACATGATTTGAGTCCTCACATTTGAAGTTGTGAGTGGAAAAAATATGAGTATGTGATATATTTTACACAGATCAATCATCTAGATACATGGTTAGATATAAATATTAATAGAAAGGAAATTTTCATTAAAAAGATTACGATTTTTATTATTTTTAAATATGAAAGTTTTTGTTATATTACTTTAAAAAAATATTGAATAAAACTAAAAAATATAACCTAGTTATAAGTCCAAATTATACAAATTTATTCATTTACATTTAATCCATTTTAATTATGTCAAGATTACTAGAAATGTATTGTTATTTTTATAATATCCTATAGTTTCCCATAGTTAATAAAAGTTTAGTTTATTTGAAAAGAAACTTGATCTATTTTTTTAAAATATGACTTGTTTATTTAGAATATAGTCTACATATTATTTGGAATGAAATCTAAATTATTCTAAATCAAATTTAAAAACTTTTAGAAGTCTTATTATTTGAAATAGTCTATTATAAAGCTTTGCAAATGTTTTATAGATGTTGTTTTATTTACGGTTCTTTCAATAATTTAGCTCATGTTTTTTTTCAAGACTATTTCTCATACCCCATTTCATATAAGGCTATAATAGACAAGTAACAATATTATCAAGTCCAATATTCTCTCATAACTTATCTTTGATATTTCTTCTTCTAATATCCAAATGACTTACACATCTACAAAACCTGCATTTCATCCTCTCCTCATCTAGCTATACATGCCAAGATAAATAACCCAATATATGCTCTATGCCTATACATAAATTTAAGACAAAGGGAAGGTGAAAATTAAGTATACTAAAGATCACACAACTCCCTTACTTGATAAGGTGAATCATATGAAATAAAATCATGTGTATTAAGAAATCAATATTGTTTGTTATATCAGGCCCTATATTAAGGTTAAATGTGACATTCAAAACATAAACTAATTAACATGAACATTACTTAGATATACTTAATCCTCTTATTACTCGACATTTTTTTGTCCTTTTCCTTTCCTTACTTGGTTTTATGTTTTCATGTTCTTGTTTAGCATGTAGATGATGCAAAGATGCCTTCAAAATTTCATGGTGGCACGAGTGACTTTGAACATGAATTATGTGTTTCATGTCATTTATTAGAAGACTTTTTTTCTTATGTCCTCTATGTTGTGATCACATGACTCTTCATTCATTTACACTTTGATTTCTTATCATGCCATGTTTACTACTTCTCTTACTTTCATTTCACATTCTCGATGGTGATTCATGTTGTACCTTGTCCCCATTACAAAACATCTTTCATTTTTTATCAGTAAAGTTTATTAATATATTACTATAACAAAATTTACAATATTACATTCACGTCACCCTCCAAAATTTTTGCCCTCAGGCAGCCATACACTTCCCTGACATATTAACTGCAACTACAATCCCTAACCAGAGAGATCTAGATACATACTAACAAAAGCCCCAGTGGTTTGTCCAATGCACCAAACAAGAACCAAGGCTCACAAATTGCAAAAGACCCATGCGCAATAAAACTTGAAATAGATAGTGACAATTACATTTTAATCAAAAAATTATATATGCTCATCACCAAGGGAATCATCTATGTAGATTAATATTGCTATGGTCCAATTGGGCCATCGAATAAAAAATCATTCAATTCCAATGGCGGCCAATTCTGGGCAACACCTTCCTCCTCAAGTTTCTTCCTTTCCTCATCCCATTCTAGGTACTCGATTAGCAAACTCCAACCAAAGTCTACATCATGCCAAAAATTGGAGACCATAACTACTGTCAGTGAAGAGATCACTTCACTTACAACCTCACTTCAATTGAAGAAATCATATGCCAACCAACCTATTTCCCTCCTACGTAGGTAACTAGTAGTCGCATGTTGAATAATTTTTTTGGTGAGGATTTACAAATTAATTTGATATTATTTATAAATTATTTTGTGAGAAAATTGTAATGAAATGAAGAAGTAAGCACTCTTTTTTTAAGTAGATTTGTAGATTGAAATGAAGGTACCAAATACCTTCATTTCATTTCTTACATTTTGAGTGGTTGAACATGTAACTATAACAATACCTATCCCTATTTCACTCTTATCATGATCTGTATGTTCATAATTGATTAGTCACATTTTCATAGAGTCTCATCATCCTATTGGCCTGGTTGCTTCCTTCCAAATGACACTTGTCATTGACGTTCACTGGTTTTTGACCATCTGCTTGACTTCCTACATGTAAACCATACGTGTCATGGCAATGTTCCCAATTGTACTCTCCCAATGCACTAGTTGTACTGTTCTATGGGAGTGTCATGGAAGTGTTCCCAACTGTACTCTCCTACTATATTGAGAACCATCGGTCCAATGCACTGCCCCATATGAAGGAAAAGAGAAAATGATGGAAGCCAAACACATTCTTAAACTAGACTAAAGGTTGTGATGAATGAAGTTGCATACATATTTAAGTAGCTATCCTTTGAAGCTCTAGTTGTGTCTGTAACAAGCCCTTCTTCAAAAGTTACATGCACACCACAGATTATTTCCTTCTTATAAGGTAGGGATTAATAGAGGAGAGGAGAGGAGAGGAGAAGAGAGCTGGAAATCTTCAAATGCGAATAAACATGATGGAACAATGGTGTTCTACAAAGGTTATCATCATTATTGTTTCCCAGTGATAGAGAAAATAGTTCCAAAGAAGTCTACAAAAATAGAGGATATGTTTGTGATGGCTTTTGGGTTTTGCAATACGCTTGAAGATTGTTCAACAAAATCTAATGTTGATTACTCTATACTAAGTAACAAGCAATTCATAATTCTGTATATATACTTTAGACACTCATAAATATAGATTTAGCTTGAGAATGGTTTGCATGATTATAGCACAGAGGAAGAGAGGTGGCTTTGTGTTCAAATCTCACACACATCAACGAAAGGGACCTGCACTGTTTCACAGTTTGAACTGCAGTGATGCATGCTCCACTAGCCAACACTAATAAATGGAGTTGTGTTACTTTTTAAAATTTTCATGGAGTTTGTTAATTTTTAAAATTTTCATTTGTGAACATCAAATAAATTACTTTACATGATTTTTGTGCTTATTACATAAATTTCATAATACTAAACCTAATCCTAATTATATAAACATGTCCCTGATATATGTCCTTGATATTTTAAGAATTGACATGGATATACTTGAAGCTTAAAATTGATAGTTTAAAAATCCTAAAAGTTTGTAAGCTTATATTGAATCAACTACTATATCAAATTTGTACAACAATAGAAAATTATTTTTAATTTATTCAAATTCATTGAACATAATAAAAGATTGAAGACATTAATAATTGTTTTTGTCTAGTTTAAACTAATCAAAAATATTTAAAGATGGAAGTATGTGGAATATTAGTGGAATATTTGAATCAAATAGACTTCTTGATCTTTGTTCAATGTTGGGTTTTAGACATGAAGGAGACTAAACTCATTTTCATTGATCAAATATTAATCTTTGACCTCCAAAAATGTTGCAAGGTTCTAGAAGGGCCAATGATAATCTTACTTTATTGTATTATCAAAGTTGTTAAAAGTTGCCAAGAAACCCATGTTCCAAGTTGCCAAGAAAACCACAATCCATACTGGTCGGTGGTTATGGATTTTACATTCGATTTTCAAAGTTTGTGTATTTTATCTCTTCTGGCATGACATACCCAACTTCAATCTAAAATCATTATGATAGCTTCTTGATAATTTGTTTCATATAATTTCTATTGTTTTTATTTAATATTTTTTGGGAGGGAAACCAAGTATTTTTAAGAGTCTTTAAAATTAATTATTATATTTATAGATATCACTTATTCATTTCAAATTATGTAAGAAAGAAGCCATAAACATTACCTTAGAGAATTAGCTTTGAACCATCTGTCTTCATTTGTATATTGCATGCTTGGCTATTATGTTCAATCATTGTTCATCATTAAACAATTTTTCAAAAGGTTTTGTACAAAAGAAAATCAGTTGCTACCTAACAATTTCTTAATTATTATTTCTTAATAACTCTATGCCAATAATTTTTTTCCAATAAAGAGTAGGCAATTGCAAGACCTAAAAGACTGTATTTTTCTCTACAAATAGGTGAACATTTTTCAACAATTTCTTTATTAATACATCTCTACATACATATTCTATATTTTAAATTTAGCTTTCATTGCATAATTAAACATCCAAAATAAGATTGTTCTTATCATGACATAAATTTAAAATGCAATATCAACAATCTATCAATTGTAAATTGACAATGTAAACTTTTCTACACAAAATAACTTTTAACTCTTTCAGAAACTATACTTTTCATGAACTTTTAAAAATATTAAATTAAACTAAACAAATGGGGTTGCAAGAAAAGTGGACTTAACCTTGAATGAAACTATGTGGTTAAGCACGCTTGAGCTAGAATAGTATGATGGGTGCCCTCTCGGGAATTTTTGGTGCCTTTGTGAGCACAATGAGTGCTAAGTGTTCATGGCTTCTTGTAAATGAGTACTCATGAAAAATGGGTCAACGAGTCTAACTCAAAAACTAAATAGGTGAATCCTAATAGCAGTATCACAATTTACAATTTGACTATAAACATAACATATATGTATGTGAAATAAATCTAGATGTAACACAAATGGCTCCAAAAGTTTCATCAACTCTAAAATAAATTATGCATGAAATTGCTCAAGAGAAAAATGTGTTGCTTTAACAAAATAACATATTTTGCAAAAATAGAAGGTACTAATTGGTTATATTACTTTAAGTTTAAAATACATATTTTGTAAAAATAGAAACTTCTAATTTTGACTATACATAATGTATGTTAGATTAAATAATAATACTATTTTAAAAAAATAATCACTTATGTTGCTTGTACACTTATACACACAATGATTATTGTCTTGATTCATAAAAATTTACACAGTTCATAAGAAAACACATACCTACTATAAAATAACTAATTAAAAGTTAATTCCTCTTTTTCTCTTCCTTATTTATAACTTTGAATTTTGTATTTTAAGATTAAATTTTACTTTAATATATAACTTATAATAAAAATTAACAATATAATCATCTTACAATAAATAAAATAAGTATATCTAAATCATAGAATATAGATATTATACGGACTTGAGACGTCTATTCAATTTTTCCAATAGTCTACTTAAACAATATCTCCAAAAGTATTGGATTGCATAGTATTTTACATTTAGAAATTATTTTTCAATTAAATGATTAATTATAGAATAAACTCATGCTTATTACTATCAAAACTTCACTTCACAACTTCAATTCTATTCCTCGTGCTTTTTTTTAATTTACATTGATGACAAACTAAGAAAGTGATGTCTACACATGTAAAAATTTGAAGTGAATATCATATAGAAGAAATAAAAAATCAATTTGTAAAATTGAAAAAACATAATAAATGATGTGTACTTGAAGTATTTTAAATTTAAACATATATAATATTTTTTCCATTAAAACTATCATATGTTCATTTATTTTTTATTAGTCAAGAGCCTAGGCCAAAATATATTAATCACCAAATATATGAAATACATATAATAAGCATAAATGTCCTATTGCACACAAGGTAGAGATTTCAAAATTTACAAAATTTTGAGTAGAATATAGTCTTCAAAAATATCTTATGTTCATCTTTTCTAGACTAGTTTATTATTTTTTTATAGATAATAATTTAGATTATTGTCTTCTTGAGATAAAATTGATGCATCTTTAATATTAAAAAAAATTAATAAGAGGTTATCAAAAAGCTACAATAGACAATGAAGAATATAAGAGACTTATGAGGAGGATCTGAACTATTGACTTATATTTACTATGACATACTATAAATTAATATCAACATTTCTTTGATTTGTAACCTCCAATATATTATTAGTACTTGTCGATAGGCTAGCAAGTATTATTGCAATGAGGTTTGCATTTCCTGGTTTAACTAGTGATTAAAACAATGTCTCTCCACCAATAAAAAAAACTACTAAATTTGTTATTGTATTATATATTATATATTTTATATAGTGAAAATGATAAATTTTTAACTTTTTCATATCTACAAATTATTTATTAAAATCTTGATTGGCTAAATAATTTGAAGTGTTATACATAGAATTTGCAGAATTCTTCCAACTGCTTACATTATTATTTTTAAACTCATTTTAAACTATTTTGAATAGTTTCTTTATTTTTATTTTTAATAACCTGGATATTATATCGCTAATGCCCTACCCTAATATCAATTTTTTTATGTTAAAAATAGAATTATTATTAATAAATACTTATTTTAACATAAATGATTTCACATATTTTTTATTATAGATTATAAAATTTTATAAATATATATTTAATAATTATATTTTTAATTTTTACAATTATGACAGGATCATGGTATGCCAAAATGTGGCGATGTGAAAAAATCCTCTTTTCACTCATCCAAAAATGCGCTAAAAAGCATGTTGACTTTTTAGTAGGCATGGGTGTCAGTACACATGCCCAAGCAAATACCAAGCCTAATTGGATATCTGATACAATCGGATATCCAATATTTTCGGATATCCAATAATATTGAATATCTGAAAAAGCCCGCCTATTTTGAAATTTGAATTGCCCCACTTTTCCAATTTCAAGTTACAATACAATCGGATATCCGGAAAAGCCTGCCTATTTTGAAATTTGAATTGCCCCACTTTTTTCCAATTTCATGTTACACGGATTTATACAAATATAACATTTAAGTATAAGTTTGATTTATTTAATTTCTTATACTTTAATTTGTATTTGTATAAATACAAATTAAATACATTCTAGGATGTTTGAGATAGGTTTCAACTTCATAGGATTTAAGATGCAAATTCTAGATTTTGGGGGATTTCAAAAAATTCCAAACTTGGCCAAATTTTAGGAATCAGCAAGCCTTCAGCAGGGTTACCTCCCATAATCCATCATGGCTTTCTAAGGTCAAACTGAAGCTAGCAAAAGGATTCTCAAAGGGTAATATTATTTGAAAAATAGTGAATTTTGATTGGTTGAGATTTACTAGTTTAATCACTAGTTAAAGACATGTCGATGCCTATAGTTCTACAACCTACAATAGGAACTAATAATTATTGCACCTATTTTGGTGCAAGGGCTAGTTATAGTCATTTGCCAAGTACTTCAAAAGAAAATAAAGAATCTCTAAAAATCTTATTAAAAAAAGAAAATGATAGACTTTCATAATGCTACCATTTAATTTTTCAAGTTATAAAAACTTATATTGAAGGGAAGGGAAAAAAATACATTTTACCCAAAAATAAGTATTAGTAAAAAATATATTTTACTTGAAAACAAGTATTAGTAAAAAATTTACAACCAAAACATGAACATTAGATAAAAGATAACACCTACAACTACCAATCGCACCTTAGTGTGCAATGGGTACGCTGAATAGATATGGAAGGTCAACTAAGAATTTACGCTTTTATCCTTCTCCCCTTCTCATCCTCTCTATATCTCCTTACTCTCTCTTTCTTTCTCTTGCCTCTACACCTCTTGCTATATATATTATATGTCAAGTGAGTTACAATATGCTTGTTATGCATTAAATTTGAGTACGATTCACAATTACACATTTTAAGCATGTAATGTGAATTGACATATGTTAAATATGGTTTACATTTAATTGCGATCATTTTTTGCAAATTTAAAGAGTGTGGTATATGGTTGGTTATAGTTGAGCATTGCCAATCCCATATTCTAGATCCCCATCATCATATGAAAATCATATATCTACTTTATTCGTCAATTTCTACTTCATTATCTTGTTGAGTGGATGAATTTCATCATCTAAAATAAAATATCAGTATTATATTTGATAGATATGACTAAGTGATGCAGTGCAAGGCAGGAGAATCCCCGATGGAGATGTCCTAGCCCCCAAAAAATAACCACACAATATAATATAATAACAATACAAAGATTTAGAACCACACAATACCAAAACTCATAATAGAATTATCATATTTTCATCCAACATGCCCGGCTATAAGGCCTTTCGGGTTACGGCCAAATACAATGCAATTCCAATAGTAACTTTTCAAGATCCCTCAAGATCCAATCCAAACCCTAGCCACACTATGGTATAAACCTCCAGGAAGATCTAAACTTGTGCCCACAAGCCCTCCAAGCAATCTCCTTGTTTCCCAAGCCACAGCTACTAGTTCTCCCCAAAATTTGCTCCTCTACCTCTCCCTCTTCTCCAAGATGGATGAATGATGCCTAAAGACTTCCCCCACAACCCCTACTTATACCAATCTAAGCCACAGGCCGGCCCTGAACATAAATTAAATACAAACACATAAATTAAATGCCACAAGTCAGCCAACAACAACAATTAAATGCCCAAAATTGATGTCTTAGTAAAATCATGATATCTCCTAGCTCCAAATGAATTAGAACTCATGCTTTGAACCGTAGGTAGAAATATAGGCCCTCTTTAATCCCTAAAATTTTCATCCTCTAACTCTTTGTGGAAAATTACTTATACGGCCTGTAATAGGCACCAAATTCCTAAGCAAGGCCAAGCTCATCCTAGGCCATGCTGAGCAACCAAGACCATGCCAAGTTCCATTAAATACATCAAAACCAATTACCCAAGACCCAAGTAGGTTTATCCAACTCTACTAAATCCCTCACATATGAAAATAAGTCCACACGACTCCATCAAATCTCTCAAACATACAGGATAGCCAACTACCTTGGGATACTCCTGCATCAGACTCCCCAGGTGTGAAAAGATGTTCTCAATAGCTGGAAGAACATCATCTGGGATTCAACACATAAATCCCTGAATGGTTCTTCACATACATGTCCTCCAAGTCTTCAACTTGCACATTCTTTCCCTTGTTTTGTTGCTGCTTCTTTGTATCCATCCTCGAGGTCTCATAGGTTTGTTGTCCACGCTGATCTCTAACCCTTTCACAATCTGCCAACTCAACTTGGCTACCAATGCTCAGGTTCCTTCTACCAACCTCTTCCTTTTGCAAGGGAATTAGGGAATGCTTCCTGCCATCTTTCACAATTGTAAACACATTCTTGACACAATCATGCATAGCCCTACAATCATACTGCCAAGGTCTACCAAGCAACAAATGACAACTGTTCATGTCCACAATATCACACAACACTTGATCCTTATATTGCCCAATCTGGATACCAACAAGGCACTGCTCCCTTACTTCCAAAGCATGCTCACCTTGCAACCAACCAATCCTATAAGGATAAGGATGTCTTGTTCTTTTCAAACCAAGTTTCTGAACCATCTCCTCAGCAACAAGGTTATCAGTACTACCACCATCCACAATCAGATTACAGACTTTGCCACCAGACTTGCAACGAGTCCTGAACAAATTAGTCCTTTGACAAGATTCCCATGTCCTTTGACCCATCAGTACTCGCCAAGCTAGAAAACTCTCTCCTTGCTCAGGTTCTCGGTCTTCAACCTCATCCACAATAGCAACTCTTCCGTCACCATCCTTCCACAGACACTGATAAGCTCTATGCCCTTCTTCATGACATTTGAAACAAGTACCCTTAAATTCACCTTGACCTATCCTTCGCTTTTGATCAACAAGTTTTGGTTCAACTTCTGCATTTGGATTTTCCAAATAATCCTGCTTCTCCTTCCCTCGGGAACCACCTTGATTCTTCCTCTTCAACTTTTCTTCGGCCCTCAAAGCATACTGATAGGCATCCTCAACTAAAGAAATATTCAGCATACCAACCTCATCCTGAATATTGAATCTCAAACCATTAATGTATCTAGCCACCTTCTCCTTAGACAACTCTCTATGTCCAGAATGAATAGTCAACTTGTAAAACTCCTTTATATAATCTTTCACAATCATATCCTTCTGTTTTAAATTCTACAACCTCTTAAACAACTCAAGTTCATAATCAGCAGGAATGAACTTAGCCTTCAATTTAGTCACCATCAATCTCCATCTAGTGATCTTCATTTCACCCTCCTCTTCTCTATCTTGCTATAACTCTTTCCACCAAAGAGCAGCATGTCCCTTTAGCTTGGTCTGTGCTATCCTCACTTTGAGTGGATCTTCAATATCCTTAATTTCAAAATAGTCTTCCAATTCACCAATCCAATCAATCAAGTCTTCAAGATTCAAAGTACCTGAGAAATTAGAAACCTCCATCTTATGCTTTAGCTTCAACTGAGGTCTAGATCTATCAAACTGAACAATCCTATTTCCTCTAGGTCTCTCATCTTGCTCAGCTCTACCATTAGATCTACTAGTCTCAAAGTCTTCAGCAGCTTCCTCATAACCATGTTCACTACCCACATGCCTAGGTATACCACCCAAGGCACTTACAATCTCAACAATCATATCACGCTTCATCAGCTCCATCTCAGATCTAAGACTGGCTTTAACCTCCTCTATTTGAGCCTTAATCTTCTCTAAGATTCTTTCTTCCATAGTATCAGTAAGATCATCAATTGCCCTAGGGTCCAATCTTCTTAGAGGCATCTTCCAAGATCTTCGCAAACCCTCTGCAGCAAATCACCAACTAGATCCAACCTTTGCTTTGATACCACTTGATGCAGTGCAAGGCAGGAGAATCTCCAATGGAGATGTCCTAGCCCCTAGCAAATAACCACATAATAGAATATAATAACAATACAAAGATTTAGAACCACACAATGCCAAAACTCATAATAGAATTATCATATTTTCATCCAACATGCCCGGCTGTAAGGCCTTCCGGGTTACGGCCAAATACAATGCAATTCCAATAGTAACTTTGCAAGATCCCTCAAGAACCAATCCAAACCCTAGCCACACTATGGTAGAAACCTCCAGGAAGATCTGAACTTGTGCCCGCAAGCCCTCCAAGCAATCTCCTTGTTTCCCAAGCCACAGCTACTAGTTCTCCTCAAAATTCGCTCCTCTACCTCTCCCTCTTCTCCAAGATGGATGAATGATGCCTAAAGACTTCCCCCACAACCCCTACTTATACCAATCTAAGCCACAGGTCGGCCCTGAACATAAATTAAATACAAACACATAAATTAAATGCCACAAGTTGGCCAACAACAACAATTAAATGCCCAAAATTGATGTCTTAGTAAAATCATGATATCTCCTAGCTTTGAATGAATTAGAACTTGTGCTTTGAACCGTAGCTAGAAATATAGGCCCTCTTCAATCCCTGAAATTTTCATCCTCTAACTTTGTGTGGAAAATTACTTATATGGCTTGTAATAGGCACCAAATTCCTAAGAAAGGCCAAGCTCCTCCTAGGCCATGCTGAGCAACCAAGACCATGCCAAGTTCCATTAAATACATCAAAACCAATTGCCTAAGACCCAAGTAGTTTTATCCAACTGTACCAAACCCCTCACATATGAAAATAAGTCCACACGACTCCATCAAATCTCCCAAACATGCAGGATAGCCAACTACCCTAGGATGCTCCTGCATCACTAAGAGGTCGTAAAGGTGAATGGTTGAGTTCTTAAACAAATGATATATTTTATTGGTCATTGATTCTCTTGGACACATTTTATCTTTGATTGTTGACAAAAATAGATAATTAAATATAGATCTATCTCTTGATCTACCTAATTCTCTAAATCCTATGTCTCTCTCTATCTTTTTATTTTTATTTATATCCCCATCTGTATCCCTCTTTCTATATTTGCATGTGTCTATCTTGATCTTCCTCTCTATATTTCTCTAACTAACTCTCTCCCTCTCCTTCTCTATTTTACTCTATCTTTCTCATATATATTCCCCCTCTCTCTCCATCACTCTCTTTGTTTCATTATATTCTTTTTATTGATTATTGTAATCACTACACATTTTTTAATACATACTTGTAGATGCAAACTTACATTTATAATCATCTTTGTTGAAACAAATATACACTTGATAATAATAGATAGACAAAAGGTATGTTACATTAAATAGAGTACACACATTATTACATATATAAAAGTTACATTTCGCCTAATTATCTTAGTTATATACTTCATCATGTATTTATACAATTTTCACTACACATTTCCTTGATCTTGGAAAGTAGGATTACTTTCGACAACATAGTCTACTGGTTCATCCCCTATAATGAGGCACAGGCAGGGAGGATGTT